>JAJHUR010119776.1:0-10324 GCA_027495735.1 Lutjanus campechanus
CCTGAAACATGGACGCTGTCTAGCAGCTTTGCTGCACGTGTCAAGTCATGTTTGAAACACCAGAGCCAGAGGACGGTCTGTTGGAACTGAAGTGAGCTGAAGCAAAGTCAAGCTGGGCTGATTTGGACTGAGAGAGTCACTGAATGTACATTTGTCACAGACTGTTAGGGAAGGTGAGGCAGTGCCATTCATGTGTCAGATCGTGGGGCTTATATAGTGTTGGGGGACCATGGCTCCATCATGTCACTAAGACGTGTCAGGTCTGCCCAAAAAATCCTAAACACAGAAATAGTGAACAACAGTTTAACGAGTTCTCAGTGTTTTCATGTTTTCAACATCTTTGTTCATCTTCCAACATGTATAATGTGTTTGGAAGAAAAACTCCTGAAAACATGACTTTAGTAAGATATAAGTATGTATTTAAAGTTATTTTGGCTGCAAGTAAGAAAACCAAAGCTACAAAATGGTTACAGCCTGAGCCTATACTACAAGACTTCAAACTGTAGTTATGAAGGATATTCATGTGATGGAGAAACTAACCTTTTCTTTAAAACTGCAATTAAGTAGCTTCTAGTTATATTAAGTCAAATGGATACAGTGATTTAATATCACTGAACCCAGTTATTTCATTTTTAATTGTGTGTGTAAATAATGCACTAATTTTCTCACTGTTGTCAATGAATGAATGAATGAAAGGAAAAAAAAATCAATGAATGTCATCTTTTGTGCTGTAAACGTGCTGTTTATTTCAGTCTGTTCCCAATATGTCCTCACCTGTTTTTTTTTCTCTTCTTTTGGTTTAAATGTTTTATTTCACTTTGTACTTTTTTAAAATAAGTTTCCCACTAGTTTTGCAGTATGTGGTGACATGGGCTGGGAGCCATGTGAAGTGCGGCATAAGGGTGACATGGTGCGATTATGGAATAGATTAATTAATATGCCTGATAATAGACTTGCAAAACAAATTTTCTGTTGGGACTTTGCTAATAAATACTCTTGGACTAGAGGGTTTGCAAAAATTTGTGATGAAGTAGGCCTTCAATATATTTTCAGAAATAAATTATTGTGTAATGTCCGCCAAATTAAAACAATTATTTTTGAAAACCATAAACAGAAATGGTCAGAAGAAATTCTGTGTAAACCAAAATTGAGAATGTATAACAGGATTAAATGTATTTACCAACCTGAGAACTATGTCACCCTTAGCCTGACCAGAGCGCAGAGGTCTGTCTGTGCCCAGTTGAGATGTGGTATCCTGCCTTTGGCAGTGGAAACTGGTCGATTTCATTCAATTCCAGAAGAGAATAGAAAATGTCGTCTGTGTGACTTGGGAGAAGTTGAAAATGAAATGCACTTTTTGTTTTATTGTCCATTATATTACAACCTAAGATACAGGCTTTTTCTCAAAACGTCTGATGATTGTTTGGACTTGATTGCTATGTCTGATGAAGAGAGACTTAAGTACTTATTTACAGATAAAGTGTTTCTCTTAGCTCATTTTGTGCTAAATGCTTATCAACAGCGTTCAAGGGCACTTTTCATTTGATGGGTTTTAAAAGGCACAGTGATGTGCCTTAGATATGTCTCAGCTGTCTTGTAGGAAGTGTACCTTTGTTCTCTTTTGTTCTGTCTGTATTTTGATGTTTGCTCCTGATTTGTCTCTGTTTTGTTTGTGGTGTCTTATAAGCCCATGAGGGCTGGGCACCTTTTTGGTGCATGACACTCTGAAAAATAAATTATCTTATCTTATCTATCTTGTATTAAAAAAGAAAGTAGTTCCAGTAGATTCTAAAGTTGTTCAGGTGGATTCTACAGCAGAAAGAAAGTAGTTCACAACAAGGTCTGTGGATTATCTTGAGTAACCAGCTCATGATTTTTAAAGAGACACTAGTATTGAATTTTTGAATATTTTTTCAGCTCTTTGAGCATCCCAAGCTAAGTGCCATTTAGTCTCATTATAGTGGAGAGAAGGCAGACATCTCTATGGTCGATATCTCCAAAACTCTGCAACTCACACCATAAAAAATCTAGATGGATAAATAGCTCTACAGGGCCAGGGAAAAAATTGTGGTTTTGATTTTGGGGTGAACTTTAAAGCACCATCATATTGGCCTGACATGTTGGCAGAAATATCAGCATTTCAGGCTGATGCAATATTTCATTTTAAAGCCTTTATTGGCAGATACAAATGACTTACAGATATTATCACACATCCTTAACCTTTTCCTTCCAGATACCGATACATGAACGTTGCATACCAGCCAATACTGAGTGCTGATCTGATACTAGTACAATAAAAAAATATAGTATTATTATTATTTTTCAAAGCTGTACTAAACATGTATCAGTGTAATATGATTGCTGTCACTGGTGTATGGCCTGGCTCAGGTGGTATCAGATCGGACCTGCATACTCGCAGATACCTCATAGCGCATTTCAGGCATTTCTGAGGCATTTTCCAATACTGGTATCAGTTTTAGAATTATTTCCAATGTCAGGAAAATTTGAAGCTTCAAGTCCATATTATATTGTTAAATTATTTAATAAGAAAATGCAGATAAATCATTCTTAACAATTTTCATTTAAAGAAGATAATAGGAAACAGAAAAATAGGTATTGTGAAGTAGAAAAACTGAACTGAGCAGTTAATGGTGAGTGAGTCTCTCAGCTCTCTGATGGTGGGGGGGCAGCCCTGCGGACAGCCCTGGCCAGGGCTTGTTGGATGACCGGGTAGAGTTTATAGCACCCCTCGATGCAGGTCCGAACCCCAGCTGTCAGAGTCTCTTCAGTGATTTCTCCGTCTGACTGCAGCCCAGAGATCTGGTTCAGACTGGGGAGGAAGGCCACAGTCAGACAGCCCTGGTTCTCGCTGCCGACCGAGCTGCAGCTGTTCTCCTCCACGTAAGATGGGTCGACCACGAAAGAGGCGCCGTCCTGGCGAATGGAACAACCGAGCACCAGATCATACATTTCGATCCCTGCATCTGCGAGAGCGAGAGAGGCGCACGTGACGGCGTGGGCCAGAACTGAGCCGCTGTTCTCAAGAACCATGACGTTGACCTCGATCTGAGAGCGGGGATATTTGTGGAGGCACACGGCTGGCTGCAGACTCTCGTGCAGCATCAGGGAGAGATCCTTGTCGTGGCTCCCCTGAATCCAGGAGCCCCGCTCCGGGCAGGAGAATGGAGCAAAACGCATGTCAGTGGTCAACCTGGACAGACAGAGAAAGACAGAGTTTTATTATCTTCATAAAGTACCTATCATGGACATGCATCTGTGTCCACTTCAAACACACAATATGAAATAGTGATGTGGACAACAGTGTCTCTGTCCAGAAATACTGAGCCGGTTACTCAAGATAATCCACAGCTGTTACTGTGAGCAGCTTCATGGAGGAACCCTTCTCTTTCTACCAAACGACAGCCACCAACTGTATCACTGCGCAGAGGGATGCGTGCATCTTGTCATTGACAGTATGGGATGTAAACAGTATTAACGTCCTCCTTGGCTGAGCTTTAACCTCTCGTCCTTGAATACATGCACACTTTCCTCTGCATGGTGATATGTTGGTATTCAGTAGATTGGAAATGGTTCCTACATGAAACTGCTCACAACACGGTCTGTGGATTATCTACAGTCATGATTTCTGCAAAGTGTTGCTGTTGAGTTTTTCAAATGTATTTTTTGCCGCTTTGAGCACCACAAGCTGAGTGCCATCTAGTCACATTATACTGGAGAGAAGGCGAATGTCTTTTCAGCTGAGATCTCCAAAACTCTGCAACTCATACCAAAACTATCTAGATGGATCAATAACACTACAGGTATGAGGAAAAATCTGTATTTTTGATTTTGAGGTGAACTGTCCATTTAATAATGGAAATTATAGTAATGTTTCATTCATACATACAGCACTCATGATACTCCTCACAGGATATTAATGCTGCAACACCTTACATGCAACTTGTTTAACATTTATCCCCAGTGGTCATGCCAATGATATTATTAATATTCATGTTCTCAGACAACAGTGGCACATACTGCGCATGGGTGTAACAGTAGGAGCAGTGTACTGCAACGTGTCTTGAGGAAATAAGTTCTTTTTTGCATCCATTAAATAAGATATCAGCAAAACCAAAAGGAACTTTGCTCAGCTTATTATATTACTTGGCCTAGTTTGCAACGAGCTTCTGTTATTTTGTTTTATGTTACAGGTTTCTGTCTTTCACATCTTATTAGAGCTGCAACTAATGAATATTTTCACAGCTGTTTAATCTGTTAAACATTGTCTCAATTAATCGATTAGTTGTTTGGGCTATAAAATGTCAAGATGTTGTCCTCATATGTCTCGTTTTCTCCACAACCCAAATATATTCAGTATACTGTCAGAGAGGAGTAAAGAAACCACAAAATATCAATTAATTAATTAATTAAAGTAAGTAATTTTTTAATTTAAGTCACTAATTTAAGAAGCTGGAATCAGAGAATTTGACTGTTTTACAAAATAGTTAGCAATTAATTTAATAATAATAACTAATAATAATTAATGATTAATAATCGATTTTGATTTATCATTGCAGCTCTAATCTCTATAGCAAGCCTGAACTGTCTGTCTGAAAGTTTACTAACATTATGAGCAAACAGTAAGACTGCGTTTTATTACTCATTGATTCAACTTCTCATTTGTAAGAACAAGAGTGTATTACACAGTCATTACATGTGTGTTTACCGTTTACTGAGACCGAATATAAGACATTTTAAAATCATTAAATACCTTCCACATTTCATATCGGTCTCATCTTTCCGCTCTGTTTCTCTGGGGCCGTAAACGCAGCACATCAGCTTGGTGTTTCCAGCCTCGATGTACGCGGAGCCTTTAGCCTGGCTCACCAGCCCGCAGCGAACAAACACGGGCCGGACGTCCACTTGATCCCGCTGCCGACCGTCCGCTCTGGGGCCATGCGAGGGGAGAACAACCGCCGGTTTGCACAAAAACAGAGACGGGCTTTGAGACACCTCTGGGCCGCGTACACGTTTGGTGTCGGTCGGCATGGTGCAGTTACACGAAATGAACTGAACCGGTCCACCACAAAAACCTGTCCCCTCAGAAACACAGCACGCAGAGAAATGATTCCGCTATTGCGTGGCACTGAAGGAAACTGGAACTAGTTCCTATCACTGATGTAACTTTACATCACTGTAAACAAACAGTAGGTTAATACCCACATAAGTCACTATGTAATAATCAGCAAAAATATAAAAACATTTTATCATGATTATTGTGCCACAAAATCACAAATTATCACAGATATGGTGATACATCTCATGATGACTGAGCAGAACATAAACCACCCAATCTAAAAAATATAACAACTAGGAATTATCAATGACAAAAGATTTAATTAAACCTTTTATTTATGAACATGTGCAAAACTACTTTTGTTTGAGAATAAAACTGTCTATTGACACCGGGTCTTTTCCATTGCATCAGCCAGACAAGGGAAGTTCGTACCATTGATGTGGCGGGCTCGGCTAAGATTGACAGTAGGCTTGTCCAATAGAGTTTGAGATTTGCTGACGTACCGGTGAGGGCGGACCAATGGGCGACTGCCGTGGGCGTGTTCTCTGCGTCTGTGCTGTCTTTCTGGTCGAGCAGCGTGGGCTAAAGCGGTGTGTTTGGGAGCAGTACCTGACTCATTCTGCAATAATAGCGACTTCTGTGAGTATTACCGTTTGTTCAGGGGCTGTTACAATAAATAATGTTTACCATATCATTCAGTAAAGTTGGTTTTTGGTCAGTTATGTGCTGAAGCCTTCTAAAGAGGTAGCTGTCTGGCTAAGATTTAGCTTGCTAACGTCAGCTTGTCAAGCTAACCTAATGCCCAGCATAGCAGTTTACAATCAGCTGACTGTTGTATGCAGCTTGCCGGTTCTTAGAAACAGCTTGGACGAAAGATGTTGCCTGACATGACTGATACTATTTTATGGTACATTATTTTATGGCACCATTCTCTGGGCGCTTGTTTACAGCAGAGATGTGAAGGTGCCATGGGACAGCTGGTTTTAGTCAGCATGAGAGAGCGAAATTAACCCTCTGAGACTTAATGTGAGACCTGCGGATATAACTCATTTTAGTCTGTATTTGTGGACACAAACATCCCCCCCCCCCCACGCTGGTAAAGAGCACCAAGCTAAGATTTGGAGATAACCCACAGTGCTGCTTCACTTACTGACTTGGAATTGTGGACATAAATTTCAGCTTTTACCACCCATCTGAGATCTTTGCCGGTGTACTGATTACACATACATTAGGGATTTCCTTTGTCATTTTTGTAAATGAAGCGTCTTTGGGTTTATACTGGACAAAATATGCATTTTGAATGAGTCACTTTGGGCTGTGGGAAACTGTGATGAGCATTCTTCACATTTTTTTTTTTACATTTTATACACTAAAAGATAGATTGTAAAATAATCTGCAAATTCATGAATAATGAAAATAACACTTAGTTGCAGCCCAACTTAAAAGTGTACAGTTTTTCCTTTCTGTTGCTGTGGTGTCTGTTGTCTTCCTGTTTTCTGTCTCATCATTGCCCTCAGTGAAGTCTGAGGTGCCTCACCTTTCTTCTAACCCACTATTTTTTTCAAGTCTGTTCTTTGCACCGGCTAAAATTTCCATCCCATCACCCCAATGTCTCTACTCTCTGTGGTTGCCAACAGGGTGGTTTGGTAGTCAGGATGGGGACAGCGGCTGTTTACCGTCCGCTTGCTGACCCCAGAGAGATGAAGACACCAGCTGTGTGGTTTCCTTTGCCAGCTAGTTTACGAATGAGTCCACTCTTGGGAGTTCAACTAGCTGCCTTTTAATTATGGACAGCATACTATTCTTTGTGATACTGTGGGTGTTTGGATTAGTTAGACTGTAAGTCCAAAAATATTTTGAATTCAATTAATTTTGCTTTACTTTCAAGTGAAACATTACGTTTCTTTACAGCTAACACCTAAAATAATGAAGGCACTTGCAGATGACAAGTGATATTTGGTGTTTCATTTTTACCTCTGGTCTTGTTCTTTACTTGTTAGCGCAGATTTGGTTGTCTCTGTCTTTATTTTGAATTGAAATTAGCTTGAAGGGTTCAAAATGTAAATGATCAAGTTTATTTGCACAGACCAGTATGTCATGCTTTGTCTGAATGAGAATTACAGGCCCACATTGGCTGTGGTGTCCCACCCAGCCAGAGCTCTCCTGACAAGTTAAGGGTAAAAAGCTCCAGCCCTACACAAGGAGAATGAAAGAACCTTAAATTAAAAGTTGTGTTACTTCATGGCGGCTCTAAGCAATTAAACACTGCTGAAGCTCCACCTCACCCAACTAGTACTACACTCTGTATATCCTGTGGGAGCAACTACTGCAGCAGTAGATGTTGTTTAGATGTATTTTGGATTAGAAATGATAATAAAAGCCAAAGCTTTCATAAGTTAAATGATTCATTGAATGAATGAATGAATTACTGCAGTAATACCAGTGCTTTGTTGGAACACATTCAGAACCAAAACGGCTCTGTCAGAATCTCAGTTTGCTAGCACACCTTGCAGCATTAATCACCTCGCTTGCCTGACAGGATTCTTGAGGTGCAGGTGGTTTATGAGAAGAGCCAGAGGCCAATTTGTGAAGGCGAGATGATAGAGTGGAACATCTGTGCTAAGGCTGCTTGTTAAGACACACACCATGCCAACTGTCTTGACTGTGGGCTAGATGGGGGCGGGGATTGTTGTTGTCGTCGTCGAATTGGAAAAAAGATGATTAGTCGATTGGCAAGAAAATAATTGCCCATAATTTTGACAGTTGATTTATCATCTAAGGAATTTATCAAGCAAGAATGTCAAATATTCCTTGTTTCCACTTTTCCTCAGGCGGTTTGCTGCCTTTCTCTGTTTTATAGCTTTGTAATTTGAATACCTTCTGGTTGAAAAACCTGAGACATTTAAAGATGTTACATTAGAAGATGTATAGAAACATCAAATTATTGATTTGTAACACTCCATCATAAGTGGAGACTGCTGGTGTAAACAGATAATGAATGACAATATAGTAGAGCTGCAGCAGTTAACTGATTATTAAATTAATTGCAAATTATTTTAAGTAATTTTTTAAGGAAAAAAAAGTCAAAATTCTTTGATTCCAGCTTCTTAAATGTGAATATTTTCCGGTTTCTTTACTTCTCTATGACAGTAAAATGCATATTTTGGGGTCTGGGGCAAAACAAAAACGTTTTAGGACGTCGCTTTCGACTTTGGGAAGCAGTGATCAACATATTTCAATCTTTTCAGACATATTTAATCAATTAATCAAGAAAGTAATTGACTATGAAAATAAGTTAATTGCATCCCTGCTGTTGACAAATGGGTGTCTTGCTGTAAAGTTTAAGCTGGTCTAACTGGTTATAACTAGTGTTATGGTACCATATGACTAAACAACTCTTAAAGTAAACTTAATTTGAAACTGAATTGAAAAAACTGTTTCACAGAAAAAGGAGTAGGCAGTTTTGTAGTGTCTGTTAACCTTGTTAGAAAGCCTGGGAGACGGATCATACATTTTTACATAAAACAGCTCCACAGGTGCCATACTGTGACAGAAGAAGACAAACCACTGCTATCAGCAGCTCAGTTAGCTCCTGTTCATGGCATTTTTAGGATGCAGGTCAACTCTAGTTAGTTGTTGCCATTATCACACTGGAAGAATGAAACCAGGTTTGTCCACATCTGATCACACCAACAATAAAAACTATTGTTGAGTATGACTGGTTGGGTGAGGAATCTTAGCCTTTAACTTCTTTGGTCTGTGCTCTGCAGACACCCTATAACTGCCAAGTTGGTGCTGGCTCTGTCCAATTTGGACATCTGTCCAATCTGGACATCTATCCAATCTGGAGAGCCCATGCTTTTCCTGTTTTAATAAGAGAGGGAAGGGCATTGTGCAATTGTTGCTTTTGGTGAAAGGAATTTTAACATTTCAAACACAAGTTTTTAATCAATAAATAGAACAGGTCTTTTTAATCAGACCAAATGTTTTCCAGGAAGGCACCGATCTACTGACCAGAAGTCAGCCCCACAGTTCTGATTCTGCACCGGTCAAATTCACACATATGCCTTGCATGATGATGATGTCACACACACACAGCAACACAGATAGTAAAGTCACAGCTTTCTAGCTCTTCTTGCTAATGTTAGCCAGCAGCAGGCTGCTGTTCACAGACAGAAAGTTAAAATCTCACTTCCTGTTCTGACAGAAGAATAAACAACCCATGTTGATGCGTCTCCTCAAATATTTTCTCATCCAGACTCGTTTAATTTCTCATTTGTTTACATCTGCTCCCTAGTGAGATCACGCAAAATCTCGTTCCATTTGAGATCTCGTGAGATTGTGCCACCTCTAGTAGATAATCTTGATATAACATAATAAGTCATGGCTGTAACAGGTAGCACTTTTGCAGAAATGTTATTCAGTAGCCAGTTTTTTTTATTATGAAAATCCAAACAAAAAGTTTGTATATTCTGTCAATTGTAGTTCTTAGACTGAAAATTGGAATCGACCAAAGTCTGAATCTGTCAAGAAAATTGCAGTTGGTGCATCTGTTTTCCTCTAACTGGGTCTAGTTGCTGTTGCCACATGTTCAGACCAGTTCTGCAGCCAGGGACTCAGAGTAATTTAGTTGGACATGAAATTAAAAATGGCGGCTACCCATGAGAGCTGCCTCCGTAAACATGCTTGATGGTTAGCCTATTAATTTCTTTGTGTTTCTTCCAGAGAGTTGATTCAGAATGGACTCCTCTTTGAGTGCAGCTCAAATCCGCGAGAAGTTCATTGACTTCTTCCGTCGCCATGAACACCAATATGTCCACTCGTCATCCACCATCCCACTGGATGACCCCACGCTGCTTTTCGCCAATGCCGGCATGAACCAGGTACCCAATCTATGAGTCTCCAGGTCTTTCAAACATGACTTGCTCTTTTTATACACACCAGTGATTTACAACATTTTGACCCTCTCTTGCTTCCTGTACCCCTCCCTTATAGTTCAAGCCCATCTTCCTCAACACCATCGATCCGTCCCACCCTATGGCCAGGCTGCGTCGTGCTGCCAACACCCAAAAGTGTATCCGCGCAGGAGGCAAACACAACGACCTGGACGATGTTGGTAAAGATGTCTACCACCACACCTTCTTCGAGATGCTGGGGTCCTGGTCCTTTGGGGACTACTTTAAGGTATTGTCCTCCTTCTCAATTGTATCTCCTTATAATTACTACCTGGCTCATACTAGATTTTGT
>JAJHUR010119780.1:2647-15382 GCA_027495735.1 Lutjanus campechanus
GACAGCACACACACACGGAAAAGAGACAGCACACACACACACACACACACACACACACACACACACACACACACACACTCAGCTGCAGGCTGCTGTCGTGTTTCGGGCGTCGACAGAAAACATTAAACTCATCGTTCTGCTGGATGATTAAAAAACTGATTAATCTGAGATAATGACGAGAAGAATACAAGGAGACAGTGTCAGAGACAATAACACACACACACAGTAACACACACAGTAACACACACACACGCACATTAATACAAACACACACACACACGGTGGAATAATTAAGAAGATAATAAGGCAGCGTTTAGTGTGGAGAGTTTCCTCCTGGGCCGAGAGCACTGAGAGCAGAACACACACACACACACACACACACACACACACACACACACACACACACACACACACTTTATTCATTCACGTTTCCCTTCAGCTCTTCTTCTTCTGTGGTTTCCCCTGATTCTTCTCTCATCAGGTTACTTTTCTGCAGATTGACCCTCTCAGAATTATTTATTATTTTATATTTGACAGAAGCTGATCAATATTCAAACTGATCACTTCCTCTGCTCAGCGTGTTTGTGCCCGTGAGGACTGTGTCTCTGTTCCTGCGCTGCCCCCTTCAGGACAAACAGAGAAGTTTTTTATTTTCCTTTTTTCTTCTGACAGATTCTGGATTTTTCTTCACGTTCGGACTCGTAAACAGACTGAATGTTTCTAATCAGAGCCTGAAACAGAAAATCACTGACACGGATTCAAATAAAATCATGATCTGTCGGTGTCTTGTTGATTGTGTTCAGAAACAGTCACACGGTGACAAACTGGCCCAAGATTTTTGACCCAGACTGCAAAGTTTTGGAATAAAAATTGAGTAAAATTATTTCAACTAGAAATGTTAGCAGATATTTTAACAGTTTCATGTTTGAGAAGAATTCTTACAGACTGTCAGGACTTTTTGGAGCATATTTTGGGGCAGTGTTGTATGTTGTACTTTCTCTTTTATCTCTATTATCTTTCTGAAGAGGAAACTCATTTTTGTTTTGTTGATTATTTGCTCTGAATCAAATCATGTTTCCACTGCAGGAACCAGGGTCTACAGTAACTTCAGGGGACGTTATTTAACCCCACAGTTCTTAATTAGGGAACTTTGTGGGGCGGGGTTTGTAGCGCTGATCATCATCATTTGAGACTTTGAACGTGTAGCAGCCTTTATGAAAACCTTTTCCCCCCCAAGACAAAAGCAACAAACCACATTCTGGTCACAGAATCAGAAGCTTCTAAAATTCAAGAAGAAGTTGAGCGATTATTTTGGCAGCCATCTTGGAGGGCGGTCCAACGTATCAGTATTAATCCTCTAAAGCTTGAATTTATTCATCTGCTGCAGTGCTTCACAGAAAACATTTTTATTTCTTGGTTTCTACACATCTAACCTGCCTGGTTACGTTTCCTCCTTTGACCTCTAACTGTGATTAAAAGTTGATCTTGTTGCCTGTTCTGTTGGAGTTTGACCCCTCAGAGTTCATCCAAACCGAAGAAAACAGCGTCAGACTCTGACCTGCTGGATATCAAACTCAGGTGGATGCAGACAAAGCCAGAGGCCGGCGGACGAACTAACTGCAGCTCTGCTAATTAACCGCCGAGTCCATGTCATCTATTTCTCTCTAATTACAGCCGTTAACCCTGCGCCTGCCGACCGGCCGCCCGCCCGCCGCTTCATTAGCTGCCTTTCTTCTTATTAATGTGCTCTCAAAATGTAAAAAATGAGCCGCAGGGTTTACTATTTGCAAAGACGCTCCAGAAAAAAAACTTCCAGCCTCTTTTTCAGTTGTGCTGCTGAAGATGAAGGAGCTGAGGTCTCGTCTACAGTCGTTCCTCTCAGAGCTTCACTTGTTGTACGACCGTCGACGGGTGCACAAACTGAACAGAAATACTATTGAATTATGTCAATGATGTGATATTTTAATAAACGAGACATAAACTGGTCGACTTTTCTCCTGAACACTCGTCACGTTTACTGAGAAATCCACTTTTCTTTGATTCTGACCTCGAGAACCAGCAGCTGGAATATTTCATGATTCTACTGGTGCAGAGAGACAGAATCTGGAGATGTCTGAGAAGGACGTCCAGCAGCCGTAAAGACAAATAAATCTAACTTGTCTGTCTCTCAGTGTGTCGTCCTGATAAAAGAACACTTTGAGGTTGAATTCCTTCCGAATCCAAATACATTTTGATCCAAAAATCACAAAAAACCTCGGAGGCACCTTTAAAACTGTTAAAACACCAAATCACAGCAGCAGGATCACGATGGACCTTAAAACAAACAACAGACACGTTTTGGCAGAAAGTCCTTCATCAGGGAGTCAAACTCAAACTGTGTTTCTGATCCAGGTCTATCCAGGCCTGATAAGACCTGCCAACATGTCCGCCGTGTGTCCCGGTCAGTCGGGACCTTGACGGCTCCGGACACTCTCCTCCTCCTCCTCCTCTCGTCTCCTTCCTCCTCCTCCTCCTCCTCCTCCTATAATGTCTGATTCTTTTATTAATCCCACCGGGGAATCGTCTCTTTTTGCGGGCCTCGGCCCCTCCCTGCCTCCCTCCCCTCGCTATGATAAAACTTAATTGCTGTTCGGTTTGAGCTAAATAGCTGAGCGGGTCCATTTAATTCTTAATTGACGTGTGATTAAGAGCGTCCGAATGGCTCCGGCCGGGGGAATGTCACCTTCCCAGAGGACCGGACTCTCGCTTTTTCTGACCACTTTGAAAGAGAAGTTCTTACCGTCCTGGAAGACTCGCTCCACGTTGAGGCCGTAGGTGGCGCAGGTTTCGTAGTAGGTGCAGCGTTTGAGGTCGTTGGAAAGTTTCCTGGCTCGGCTGTCGTCGATCACTCGGGGGTTGGCTGAGCTGATGGCGTCTGAGAAGGAAAATGACCCCAAAAAAAAAATCAGTTTTTCACTTCAAAAAGAGGTTTAGATCATCTTTTCTTCAATAAATCACATGTCTGTTGTTTATTTTTTGCTATAATCACCTTTATTTTTCAACCATCAACCTTATTTACTGTTGAATTCAACATTAGAACAAAAAATTATGATTTAAAGAGTCAAATATCTGATTACGGCTGCAAAAATGATGCTTTCTGGGCTTTGATTCTGATTAAATCTTCAATTTTTGATGTTGTCATCTTTCTTTTATCATATCAGCTTGTTTATTTTTTGGACGAATGATCAACATCCTGGTTTAAACTATGAGAAACGGAGGATCGTTTATGGAGGAACAGTGGAAACTTCAGTGGTACTTCGGCGCCCTCTGCTGTTAAAACTGCAGAATGTCTCTTTTTCAGATGATCCAATAAGAATCAGCCTGATTTTGTTTCCCACACTGTGGTCTGTGGCCCTCCAGGGACACTTCAGAGTCATCTAAAGGGTCACCCAGAAAAATGGGGACTGGCTCAACTCCTCTGCAGACTGAACTGTTGTAGATAAAAGGAAAACAGCTGTCTGGTTCTTTCTCATGAACCAGTGGGCTGAGAGCCACAGACGGGGGAAGAACAATCGTGTTTATGACGGGAAACTGCTGTTACATGAGCCAAACATCACGCTCACCAAATCAACCAAACTCCACAGTGATTTTAGCTCACAGGACACAGGAGCTGCTGGTCTACAGCTGATCCATCTGCTTTTATTCTCTATTATTGTGCAACTTCTGTGTTTTAAGCAGTTAGTTCAGATTCATCAAAGCCTCACAACAACACAAACAAACTAACAGATGGAAGCAGCTGTGGACCAACAACTCCTGTGTTCTGTGAGCTGTGAATGACTGATTTTGTGAATGAAGATTGGTTGGTTTGGAGAAAGTGATATTTGGCTCATAAACAACAAACCCAGCAGGATGTTTCTTAACCTCCTGCATCTGTAACTCCTGCTGCTTCTGCAAACTGATGAAGCTCGTCGACCTTCATCAGGGAAAGTTCTTCTTTCTACCACAGTCTTCTTTGTGCTCTTTAATTATGCTGGTAAATATATTTTACAGATTAAACTCTTGGCTATAAAACCTTGTAACAGACCAAACTGTGATCAGCTGACATGACAGAAATATTTGGTTTATGCTGAAGTAGACAGACTGAAATGTTTTGTACAATCTGATGATTAAAAAAGACAAATGTTAACTTCAGTCATCGACTACAAGTCAAGACTTTACCTGTAATAATCAAAATACACCACTAGGTGGCAGCAACGCCTCACAAAAGGAAATGAATAAAGAGTGTGTGAGTGTGTGTGAGTGTGTGAGTGTGTGAGTGTGTGAGTGTGTGTGTGAGACCTTGCGTGCCGACGAGGACCAGCGGCAGGTCGGCCGTGTTCCTGTAGTTGGCGAGGCGGCTGAAGTAGTGATAAACCGTCTGGAAGCTGATCTCATCCTCCAGACTGAAGACGAAGATCACGGCGTCCACCCACAACGCAAACTGCACACAGAGAGAGAGACGGTTCAAAATACAACTTTATTTACACAAAACAGTCCAACAAAAGCACCAGATCCCTGCTGTTCGTCTGATAACTGAAATTATAATCCGGACGGAGCTCCGTCACTGATGGAGCGACACGAGGAGAGACGGAGGTGAAGAGCTGAAAGAAAACAGGTGAATTATTCATCAACTGTCGAGTTTTCTGTCTAGACTGACTCACATTAAAAACTCTGGTCAGTTTAACCCCGACATGACCCACTTTCATCCAGGACGGATCCTCAGATTTATATCAGACAGACGAGTTCATGACAAAACATTTTAGTTTTCTTTCAGTTTAATTCTCTGCAGTAACTTTTAATAAAACTGTTGTTTGTTGACAAAAATCCTTTAAAAACTTTTTTTCTTTTGGACACTTGATTATGATGAAGACGAGCTCGTGTGGCTCAGGTCTTATCAGTTTCTCAGCGTCCTCCTGGATTCATATTTGTCATAAAACATATAAAAGATGTGTCACAAAACCAGAATTTTAAACTCTGTCTGGTTTCAGGCAGGACAATAAAGACTGAACTGAACTGAGGTGATATTTGGACAAAGTTTCTCTTATTTTTGTTCATATCCATGATTTGATCTTATTTCGATAGTATGCACAGATGTTTTCTTATTTCTGTTCTTCTCTTAGATAAGATTTAAGTCTGAACCATCTAAAGAACTCGTTTCACACCAGAAACAAACCGTGGTTCAGTTTGATCTGGACCAGATCACCTGCAGGTACAGTACTCACCTGAGCCTCCGGGGGGCCTCCTTCATCTCTGATGAGCAGCAGGTGACTCTGACCGTCGACCACGATCTCCTTCTTGAAGCGCCCGCCTGCAGGAAACCACAGCAGCCGTCAGAGACGACGATGACGGAGAGAAGAAGAAGAAGTGCCGCTAACACGTCTACAGACGATGAGTCGGGTTCTATCTGTTCTACAGGCTCACACTGATCGATCAATGGACTGATTGATTGATTTGGTGAAAGATGACTGAAGCTAAATGAGAGCAGAGTGAATATTTAAGGATTGAAATGAATAAAAATGATTGGAGGACACTGTGCCGGGGGGACAACTGAGGGACAAACACACACAAACAGTTCATGACTTTGAATTTTCTTCGACCTGAAATCTTCAACTTTTAGCTAAAAAGTTCAGCGCTGGTTTTGAATTTTTCAGATGTTTTTTTTTAGATTTTATCTTGGAAATCACTGTATTTTATTTTGAAAATCAATGCATTTTATTTTAGAAATCACTGTATCTTATTTTGAAAGAAAGCATGTATTTTGGAGGGCATTGAATTTTATTTTGAAAATGAGTCCATTTATTTTGGAGCAGCGTTGTGTTTTATTTGTCGCTGTAACTTAATTAAAAACGTGGAACAGTGAGAACAGGATGTTTGGACGTTCTGCTCTCATGTGAGCAGATTTAAAGTGGAACATTTTGAGGTTAAACTCTGGTCGTCGTACGAACGTCTTTCCCACGACTCATCGTTCATACGTTCTCATTTTAATCTCGAGGGAACGTTGTTGAAAAGCTCTGGATGTGACCTTTGACCTCGACGACTGTGGCTGAAAGTTAAGTTGAAGGTCGAGCTGATCAGTGAGACTTCATCATCATCATCATCATCATCAAACAGACAAATATCATCTGGAACTTAGACTTAACCTCTTTCTCCAATAATCAATTTATTATTCACAAATTTAATGTATCCTGTTGTTTTTATTTTTTATAAGGATCTGAACTGAGAATAAAATTAATTTGATTTTCTTCTTCACATAAATAAATCAGAAACTTTCACTCTTCTTCTGCAGATATTTGACTTAATCATGACTAAACTTTACTTTTCCAGGTGTAATAGTCCTTTAAGTGTGTGTGTGTGTGTGTGTGTGTGTGTGTGAGAATCGGGGTTTTGTTTCACTTTGCTTCAGTGTGGGAACAAACGGAGGCTTTACAGGAAGTCACAGGAGCTAAAAATGGAGTCCGGACGTTATTTGTGTCCTCAAATCAGGATCAGCTGAGAGCGGAGCAGCTTCACTACGCGGTAATGACAGAGGGGATGTTTATGTGGCGGCGAGGACGGGAACAGGCTCACACACACACACACACACACACACACACACACACACTTTCTTCTTTATAAATCATAAAAAAATAAAACAAAATGACTTTTCAGCTGTTTTTTTTCTGCAAAAGACAAAAATCATTCATAAATTTTGACTAAATTACACACACGCTGACATCTTCTCTCTTTCTCACACACACGTTTTCAGCTCGCCATCCTCTCTCTCCCTCTCGACTGCCGAGCCAATCAGCCGAGGAGGAGGAGGAGGAGGAGGAGGAGGAGGGTGCACACGCCCGTGATGAGACTTCTCCAACAGAAAAATGCTCCTGACGAGTCATTTTGGAAAAAGGAAGTTCCCGTCAGTCACAGATGATAAACTGATGCGTGTCACTGTTTATAATAAACATGTTATAAACTGTCACGTCTTTCTTCTCTGCTGCTGTTAAAGTTTTCACTTTATTACAACTGAGACGTCAACAGAACGACAACTACAACTTCACTGCAACAATTTCTAATGCTTTTATTTTGGAAATCACTGAATTTTATTTAATGAATGACTGCAGCTCTATTTGCTGAGTCATGAAGCTCTGAGCATTATGACACCTTATAAATCTTCATACAGCAGGTACAGGCAGTATTAGAGTAAATAATGGTGTGTATTTATTTTGCCGTCATGAGTCAAAGACGGCGTGTGAAGTTTAATTTTAGACACTTCCTGTGTTCAGACTCCGTGTTGTGTTTGTGCAGTTGAAGCAGATGGTTCCGTTAACGCTGAGTCAGCGCAGGCTCGACATTTATTTATATACATTCATACACACGACATGTGTGTGTGTGACGGGGCGTCATGTGGACTGTTTACATGCACACAGCTGCAGCACAGGAACATGAGGACAGACGGAGGCGATGAAGACGACAAATAAAAAAACAAAAACAGATTTAAATGAGGCTAAGATCAGAGGGGGCGGAGCTACTGCACAGGTGGAGTCCAGCTTCAGGTTCAGCAGTCAGCAGCAGTTTGTCTGTGGTTGGTTATCAACGTTTTGAAGGCGTGGCCTGATGCATTTAATGTTCCACGACTCTTCAACGCTCAACTGGACTGAAACATCATCTGACACATAACTGATCAATTAAACCAAAGTAAATATTAGTTTTATTACTGTAAACTGTTGAGCTGCAGTGATCTGACGGAGAGTCACACCTGAAGTTAATTAGACTTCAACGTTCATTATTTGTTCTCTTGGAATAAACTAAAAGACAAAAAGACAACTGAACCCGAGCCGTCCTCAACGTGCTGCTGCTGCTGTCAGAGTCACCGAGGTGAAGGATGGATGATGGAGGGATGAATGAAACGAAGAGGATAGAGGGATAGTTACCTGCATCCACGTCAGCTAGTTTACAAGAGCAGCCCAGAAAGAAGAAAGAGAGGAAAGAAAAAGCAAAAAAAACACAGATGCAGCCACAGTTAATACATGCACAGTCAAACCCCGCAGCACCCAGAGAGGAACAGAGAGACGAGAACCAGAAGAAGAAGAACGAGGAGAGAACGGAACCGAAACCGAGATGAAAGAGAGGACACAAGAAGGACGGAGAGAGAGCAGGACAGTTTGAGACAGAAAAGGAGTGTAACAGAGTTTTATTTGCAGGTCAGCTGGAGGTCAGAGCAGAGAACACACACCAAAATAAAAACTTTTAAAAGTCCTGCAGAAGAAGAACAGATCACGGCTGGACCCGTTTCAGCAGATGACATTTTTATGAGAGAAACAAACGCTCGCCAGCTCTCGCAGTGACTCACCGACTTAATTTAAGACATGTTGGTACGTTCGCTTAACGAATCCCTCAAGTCGCTTCACGCACGTTAAATCTGAGCGATGTACGAACACAACAACAACAACAACAACAACAACAACAACAACAACAACAACAACAGACATCAGAAGAAGAAAGACATCAGACGGGTTTAACGTCATTTTGATATGAATTCTATTTGTCTGTAATCATATTAAAGGTTTTATATCTTTTTTTTTTTTTAAATCTCTGACAGCTGTACGTCTGGAGGGGATCATGTGATCATGTGATCGTCGACAGTTTGTCTGCAGGACGAATGTGTCTGTGCAGTCATGACTGTACGCAGAAGAACCTTTAACATCGACTTTCATTTTCTTACGTCTTTTCTGTAGTTTTTCGTCTTGTTACATCTTTTTTCATTCTGATTTGATCTTTTTTGACTTGTACATTGTTTTCGTCTTGTGACGTATTTTGTCGTTTGCGTAGTTTTTTGTCTTCTCACATCTTTTTCAATCTGTTAGAATTTTTGTGTCTTTTACGTCGTTTTCATCTTGTTTTGTCTTTTTCTCCTAATACAAACATTTTGTTCATCTTTTGTCATTTTTGTCTTGTTAAATCTTCTCCGTCTTTTAAATAGTTTTTCATCTTGTTATGCGTTTTACGTTTTATTTCACCTCCGTCTCGTCCCGTCTGTCCTGTGTGATAAACTCGTCAATTCTGGCTGAAATGAGTCTTGATGCAAAATAACAATAATCAATAATTCACCTCAGAGTCATTAAAACTAAAGTTTATAAAATGTGAGGAGGAGAAAGTTCAGATATTTGAGTCAGAATTTTAGACAGTTAGTAGAAAACAACAGAGTGTGACTGAGGTGTTTCTACTCATGTGAGCAGCAGCAGCAGCAGCGTCAGTTCTGAATCTGCGGCTGATTTCACAACCAAACCTCCGTCTGATTTAATAGATTCCATCTGCTGCTGCTCTCACTCGCCTCCTCTCTCCACTTTCTGAGGGTTTTTCAGTCTCAGGTCTCGTTTGAATCTAAACCGACCACACTGGGTTTGTTTTTGTTTTTTTGTTACATTCCTGACGATCAATTTCCAAACTAGATCACAGGTTTTCAGATTGATTGATGCTTTGAGAGCCGCCGGTGGTTTCAGCTCAGTTCAGAGGAGATTTGAACAATAATCCATCAGCACGATACTGAACTTTATATTTCTGTTTATCATCACGTCAGCTCCTACTGTCGGTGCGTTCAAGGACAATCTGACAGCTGATGTTTGATGTAGAGCTGTTGCAAGTAAAAAAACAATCACTCCTACTTTGATTCCATATTGTTATAATTTCCTGCTCATCTTTGTCATTAGAACTGCAACAATTAATCAATATATCAATTAGTCAAGTGAGAGAAAATCAGCTGCCAGCTGCTGTTTTGTGATAATCGATTGATACTTTCAAACATTTTCTGGCTGCAGCTTTTTAAATGTGAAGATTTTCTTCAACTCATTAATCAATTAATCATGAAAATAATTGTCTGATTAATCCATAATTAAAATAATCATTAGTTGTGATCATGTTTGTCCCACGTGGAACTGAATATTTAAACGACTTTGCAGCTACATTTTCAACAATATTCTGAAATTTAGACAAATTAAACAACTAATCAAAACAAAAATTCAATCAGTCCATCATTTTCTCAATTAATCAATGAGTTGTTTGGTCAATAAAATGTCAGAAATTGTTGATCAGTGTTTCCAAAGGTTGGAACAGGAGCAAAGCAACCAGAAAATATTCACATTTAAGAAGCTGAAATCAAAGAATTTGAGTTTTTTTTTCTTAAAAAATGACACAAACCGATTAATCGATGATCAAAATAAGTTGCAGATTGATCGATTAATCGTTGCAGCTCTAATAACAACAATCATTAGATGATCAGAAGCTGAACCAGGCATGTACTCTGCAGAGAGTTTTGAGCAACAAACTGTGAAAAGCTGCATGTCTGAGTGTCCTTGAACGCAGCACAAAGCCGAGTTTTGAGGAGCAGAGTTTGGACACAAATAAAAGCAGCTGAGACCCGATGAGGCTCGGACACGATCACGAGGAGCTGAAGGACGCCGTCTGCAGCCTGTTTCTGCAGCACAGTTTGGTCTGCAGCCGCGGCTCCAGTCTGCAGCCTAAGAATAGTTCTGGTTGGTGGCTTTGTGGCGCTGCGGTCGCCCTGCCGCTCGCAAGCCGCCGACTCCCGCTCCCAATCAATCGCCATGGGAATCCGGGCGGACGCTTATTTTTAGACCCCAGGAATTTCAAAACAACACATCAGCGTCCTCGCTCTTTTCTTCCTCTCAAGCTGCTTTTATTTCTCAGCCGTTATGCAACAATATCAAAGCCTTTTTTGATTTAATTGGTGCTGAATCGCCACTTCCTTGATGGGCGGCGGTGCCAAGTAATTAGATCAAAGATGTTGGGGAGCCGTTGTTTAGGGCTGGCTCGGATACGGTATGTGGAGCTGCTTGAAAAGCCGTGTCGTGTTGCTTTTGGCAGAGCTGCGGTGTAATTAAGGCCGAGCGGTGGAAACAGACCGCCGGGCATTCAGCAGAGCCGCACAGGGCATTTTAAGAAGAGGTACGTCACTGCTCAAAGAGATTTTCTCATTTTTCTGTATGAACACCTCAGGAATAATCCGCTCTGGGGGATTCCCCGTCACCACCAACCTTTGGGATTGTTTCCCCTGCTGCTGTTCTGCGGCTGGATGAAACGTCCCGGAGCGTTTTTATCACTCGGTCTGTCAGAAACTCCTCTTTTAACAGATTAATTAACTGTTCTTCTAGCTGATGCTCAACTTTCAGAGCACCGAGGCCACAACTAATGATTATTTTCATTTTCAATCAATCTGTCAATCATTTTCTCAATTAATCGATCAGTTGTTTGGTTCATAAAATGTCAGAAGAAGTCCAACATGACGTCCTCAAATGTCTTGTTTTGTCCACAAACTCAAAGTTATTCAGTTTCCTGTCAGAGAGGAAAGAAACCAGAAAATATTCACATTTAAGAAGCTGGAATCAGAGAATTTGGACTTTTTTAACTTAAAAAGTCCTCATTGCCTGGTTGGCCATTAAGTTAATAATCCATAAATGATCCATATACTGAGCATTATATTTTATTTTGAAATGCACCATTTGTTTTGAGCATCCTGATGGACTCCTTCCTGACCACCCTTTCACAATAAAAGTCCTGCAGCCCCAGCTTTCCCCTCGGATCTTTGATACAATTATGGTTTAATTATCCTCCATTAGAACCAGTAGAGACGGATTCTACTCTGAAACGTTGGAGGATCTCTGTACGAGAACCTCCAATGGTGAAATATTAAAGGAACACGGTTCTCTGCCTGGGGGACGGTTCAGTACGCGGGCGAGCCGGCAGCCGAGCTGCGTTAATATTGGATGAGGAATATGTCCGACTCCGCGGGGCGAGCGAGCGCGGGCGCCGCAGGAAACCACAGTTAGCTTCTTATTTGTTCACGGAGGACGAGATGAAACATTAAGGAGCTCCGCAGGGAGACGAGGCTGATGCACCATCGTTAAACTTTCATATCTGCTGCCGTCCAGATTCTGGAATTTGGGACAAATGTGGAATTATTTCTTTTAAAGGATAATTCAACTTTATTACGACTTTTTCTTCTGTGGAACCAGAATTCAGCTGAGAGTGAAAAGTCATTTTTACTGATAACGTCCACAGAAATAAAAGCAACTTGTAATAAAGCAGAAATATCCAACAACCCCGATTCAAAGAAAAGTTGATCTCATTTCTCTGAAGCCTGTATGACTGCTTGGCACTGCGTTCTGTATTTAATCTTTCCTATATTGACTCTCTGCTCTCCTCATCTTTATTTCTGCTCTGATGGTCAAATCTGTGCTTTTGTTTCCTCAGAGTTCAGACGGAGGAGACGAGACGAGGAGAGGAAAAGGCTTCCAGAGACACGGAGACGCAGCTGGGACGGGAGAGGACGGGAGAGGACGGGAGAGGACAGGAGAGGACGGGAGAGGACGGGAGGGGACGGGAGAGGACAGGAGAGGACGGGAGAGGACAGGAGGGGACGGGAGGGGACGGGAGAGGACGGGAGAGGACGGGGGAGGACGGGAGAGGACGGGAGAGGACGGGGGAGGACGGGAGAGGACGGGGGCTCTGGGCGGTTCGCGTGCTGGAGATGGAGGTCGTTAACGTCTTATTTTGCCTGCTGGGGCTTTTAATCCGACCGCAGTTTATTATTTTCTCCTCGTTTTCTGAAGTTGATTTAATCTACTTTGCTTTTTTTTATTTATTTCATGGATCTAATCTTGGATGGAGGAGGAGGAGGAGGAGGAGGAGGAGGAGGAGGAGGCGGAGAAGGAGGAGGAGGAG
>JAJHUR010119781.1:0-16329 GCA_027495735.1 Lutjanus campechanus
GTCACACTGCAACCCGACGTGCGCTCGTAAATTTAAGAACAAGAAGCCGAAGCATCACGTCTTTGTTACACATCACAGTGTGATGCACCGGGATGCATCTGATTCGATTCTTCAGCGGTTCGAGGAGCGACACGAGTCGTGCTGCGCTAACAAGCTCCCCTGACGGGATTTGTCTCTGCTTTTAATAATCATAACACACACACACACATGGATTTAAAACACACACACACACACACCAGAAATATTCACATCTGAGGAGGAAAAATGCTGGATTGTCAATGAATCAGATGACAAACACAGTATACAGTCGTCTTCAGGGTTCATGAAATCCCAAATTCTGATCTTCAGTTCTCAGTCGTCAGCACCTGTGACTAAACTAAAATATTTAAAGTAAAAAATAGGAAAATATAATCTGTTATTCAATAATGATAAATTTAGATTCTTATTTATTATTCTGATAATGAAATTATAGCTGATGAACAGATTCTATAATAATATCTGATTTGACAGATTATGTCAAATTGTTTAATTGAATTCTTTGGTAAAATACTCTGTAAAAGCTTTTTATTTTATTTTATTTTATTTAAAATGTCTAATTGCAATTATTTTGCCTGACATTGTTATCATGATATGATTTGATATTAGAGAGACGGAGAATTTTACATCATTATTCTCATTTTCATTGAAGAAGATTTTTAAATGATTATGGTTCGAGTTTAACGAGGATTTAACGAGGAGCCAGAACATTTTGATCGCCCCCTGGTGGCTGGCTGCAGTACAGCTCATAAACCCCGCCCCCTCCATGTTAGCAGATGGGACATGTGCCGGGCGAAAAAACATTAAAGTTCACATCAAATAAATGTTTAGGTAGCTCCTGTCACACTGATAAATGTTAAAGTGAAAGTCTGATCAGTTTGGTTTTTTGATGCTATAAAAAGTCGGTTTCATGCCGTGATTGACAGCTGAGCTCTGCTTGTGATTGAGCGAGCCCAGTGTGTGGGCGGGACCTCAGTACCCTGATCACTCCTGCACAGACTCTGGCTACAAATAGCATCACCAAAAAAATGGCAGCACTCGTATCCGGGACATTTTTCGCTTCAGCGGGAGGAATCGGAGATGTGTCGTCCATCTTTATTTACAGTTTGAAACAAGACAGCGAGGCGGCGTCCGCCATTTGTGTTTCCAAAGTCCACTGTTGCTGAAAATGGCAAATTAGCATCTGTATCACTAACGGTAATAATGTAAATAAGCTAGAAGCTGTTACCTTCTCTTTTGCAATGATGCAGTCATTTTAATGCCTGTTCTCGCCTCCAGACGTGAAAATGTTCCACCAGAGGAACCCCCCCCCCTGACCATATTTTGCAGGGGCACTGTTGCTGCGTCCTGGGCCAGATATTTTTCCCCTATAGCGTTCTGTGTGGGGCCAGACTTCTCTCCAGCAATGAGTTTACATGTTCTTTTCCTTTTTCTTTTAATTTAAATTCTAATTTAAATTCTTCACCGTTAATACGCATCATTTTCTCAGACTCAGAAACACAACCTCTTTTCAACCATCACTTATTACCCACTAGAAGTGTGTGGTGGTGTATCGAGTTACACTGCACTTTATTCTTGATGTTGCACTGCACCGCTTTATGTATTTAAAGTTTTATTGCACAAAATGTATTTTTATATCCTTGGTTATTTATTTGTGGCTTTTAATCATACGTTGCTTTTGAGTTTCATTCCTCTTTTATGCCTGTTTACTAATTCATTGCTCTGTATTTCATTACTGTGTTTTATGTGCGAAGCGTTTTGTGAAGCTGGTTTTGGTTAAGTGCTATACAAATAAAGTTTTATCATTATGATTATATTTTAATACATATCACCCCTGCTGTGATATGAAAATTGCAGCAGGCCATATTATGATTTCAATAAAATTTTTAATAAACTGTTCTGCCCTCAGTGCTCAGAGTGAAAACAGTTTCTCCAGATACTCCCAGGTCTTTAAACTGCTCCCTCTGTTAAAATGAGTAACTGCACCATAACGTGGGATTTTATTTTGTTTTTGCTAAAATGAATTTTATAAAATAGATATAGAAAAAAACTTGTTATTGAAGCCAAAGTATGGTTTCCTGATTGAAAATGTTTGAATGATACACAGCCCTCGTGCTGCCATGTTGACAAAGAAAGCTGAGTTTTCCTGCTTGCAGAGCCGTGCCGGCAACGCCTACATGGACCAGCATGCATTGCACACAATCTTCTACCGCCAACGCCCATGTTGCCATGTATCACCATGCTGCTCTGGAGCCGTTACTTACCAGAACAAAGTGTTCAGTGACAAAAATACTCATCTAGGAAGCCCGCTGGCGACCCAGAGGTGGAGACTAGAAGCCGATATAACTTGTAGTTCTTCGTGAACAGCAGTGACATCACTGTGACATCACTGGATGCAGGAAGAACAACAGGTTTTGCATCAGAACTCCACATGAAGAGTGACAAATTTTCCCTTTAAATCATCTGGTTTTGCTCGCTACACCTCAGCTTTTCTCACCCTCACGTGTGCATCAACTAAAACTTCTTTCAAAATACAAATTATCGGTTTTCTCATCAGCATCGGACACGAGAAGCAGATAATTATCGGTTAATGGTATCGGCTGGGGGAAAAAAATCCATATGGAGCATCCCCAGCCTTTTCTGTTACAAAGTTATTACCTCCTGTACTGATTGATTTTCACAGCTTCCCTCCGTCAGCGAACACAACTCAGAGATGAAAAACTCGGCGAACGTGCGGCACATCACAACCACCCAACGTGACAAGAAGACATTTCATCGCTGTTTGAGCTGTCACACTGATCCTCACAGATAAAACCAAACAAATCAAACATGAATCGCTTGTCACGTTGAGATCTTCCTCGCAGAAAAAAAAAAAAAATCCACCTCTGGTCTCCACCTCAAACAGCAGCCACCTGCAGCTCCTCGACCTCCTCCTCCTCCTCTTTGCATCAGTCTGGACGAGGGTTGAGCCACAGTCCAGCAGGCAAAGCATCCATGTTGCCACCATCTAATTAACCTGTGTTTTCGTAACAGTGCGGCACACAGGAAATATGTTCCAACCTTTCAAATTAAAGGCAGCGGAGGTGAAAGAAAGCAGCTGTTTACCTCTCAGAAGGAGCCAGCTCACCACAGCCGCCCAGCTGATCCTCTGAGCTCGGGCTGAGGGGCCGCTGCAGATCCCGGTCCCAGAGAGACATCCTTCCGCCCCATCCCTGCGCTCGCTGCCGTCTGCTGTCAGCCAATCCTCAGCGGCTCGCTCCCCCCTGATCGGGAAGGAGCGTCGCTTTTTAAATCCTCGCCGTGAAATAAGAGAAGGTATCGATTCTCCCTCCCTCTCTCCTCCACCTTCTCCCTTCTCCTCTTCCCCCCATCCACCTCTGTTCTGTTTTCCCTTTACCCCCCCACCACCATCACCTCGCTGTCTCCACCTCCTCGGGACTGAGGAAGCTCTGTTACCATGGAGACGCATGAGGCTGAGGCCCGATTGGTGGAGTTTGTTGTGATGCAGCAAGTCAGCGGTGCAGCCCACCAGACTGATTGCCTTTTCAGTGCACATCACTCTCTCCAGCGCTGAGACTCGGCTCTCCGTTTGTTTAATGACGGAGCCTCATCGGGGAAGTTTTGGACAGAAAACTGTGGTCAACAAGAGACTTTATAAATAGATTTAATCGTCACATGAAGTCCTTGTGTCTGATTTTAAACCTTAATGGGTAAATTTCACATAAAAACAGAAGAAGGTCTGAAGAAGGGTTTCACCTGAAATACTGCATCACATGGTGGTAGATTAATAAATGTTTATAAAAGCTTATAAAAGCATTATCTAGTGTGCAAACTCATTTTCTCTGTTTTTCACATACTTTTGCATCCAGCACCTCATACTGATCACATCTAACTGTGCATGCTTTTGTAAACTTTGAGCTTAAATTTCACAGAGACACAGAAAAAAATTTCCCACTGATATAAATTTATTTTGGAGTTGGATTGAATTTATATTTAGACTCCTTAAGACTCACTACAACCCAAAAAAGTGTATGTAAATTATTGTATCATGAAGAGTTGTTTGCAGGGACGTTTCCAGGTTTTTTTTTGACGGGGGTAGCCCAAATGGCGTGCACAGATGCACGCATGTACGTGCACAGATGCGTGCACATCACCGTACCGTTTCTCGTATCATATATAATTCTATATCTCATATATAATTTAATTAGATTAACATTACATGAGACTAACATTTAGAGCTGCAAAGATTAGTTGATTATTAACTGATATTAAATTAATCACCAACTATTTTGATAATTGATTCAATCGTCCAAAAAAAAAGCCCAAATTCTCTGATTTCAGCTTCTTAAATGTGAATATTTTCTGGATTTTTTAATTTGTTTTTACTCCTCTCTGATGGTAAACTGAACATCTTTGTGTTTTTTGGCATAACAAGACATTTAAAATCATCACCTTCTGACGTTTTTTATATATAGAACAGCTATCAGTGTTACAGCATTGATCTGTCATCCCAGACCTTCATTTTACTTCTATTGTTCAGAATTCAATGAAAGCAGAAATAAAGAATGATTGCATCTTTTGTCCTGTTCATGTAACGTGTCTCATTTTTTTTCATCAAACATCTGGAGAAAGCAGCGATTTACTGATTAAAATGTGCAGCAGGTGAGTGTAACGATCTATTAAATGGCAGAGAAATCAGTCCAAGGTGACATTTTCAAATGTTTTGTTTTGTCGAACACGCCAAAACCCAAAGACCTTCTTTTAACAATGATATTAATGATATAAAACAGAGAGAAAATAAATCCTCACATTTGAGGAACTGCAACCAGAGACATCAGACTCATTTTGCCCACAAACGGCAGTAAACAAGTCCGAGGTTCTGCTTTTCAAATGTCTTGTTTTGTCCGACTGACACGTCCGAAGACAAAGATATTACAAAAGCATAAACTTCCAGACATGATCAATTCTAGGTGCTGAACAGAAGTACACATCAAAAAAGGAAAAACAGAGTTTGCACGATAGATAATGATCCCATGTTTCACGTGTAAGACAAAATGGACATTCTCATATTTGAGGAGCTGAAACACGAGAAAATAAGGCACCTTTACATTGAAAATGATTTAAACTAATCAATTAATTGACAAATTGTTGCAGTTTGAACATTTAAAGAAAGCTACGATCAATAATTATAAATATCTTATTTAACAGATTAAAGAATGTGACTCACATTCTGCAGGTTCAACAGAAACACACAGACACATAAAACGCCCGGCGAAGCTCTGCCGACACATCCACACAAATCTTTTAACGCCTCGATTCAGATGTGATGTATTTTTAAATGTGATACTAGAGATGTTCTGTGTGGTGGTGACGCGCGGCGGAACCATGCAGAACATGTGCATGAATCACTTTTATCTGCCCTCCCAGGGGCAGATCACCTGCTCTGATGATTATGCATCTATTTGCAGGGTGTCGTGACCGTCCTGCGTCTCCCGCTGTGTGTTTGTCTCACCTGCGCCGTCCGCAGAATTTGAATGAGCCGGCTGAGAGGCGCGAACGCAAATCTTCCCTTTTTGACTAACAAATATGTGACTGGGTTCAAATTTAGTAAACTCTGTTAATCCAGACTGTGGCTGTGAGGAGCCACTCTGGTGCATCAGTGGATACAATCTGCATTTACATGTGGACGCTTCTGCAGCTTTTCTAGTCTTTAAATGACTTAAACTGCATTTTGACATCTTCAGCATCCGATTAAGCAAAAAAACAAATACCCAGCAATTTCTGAAACTTTCAGAATCCTCAAAGACAAAGATAGTAACCAGATAAAACATGTCTTTGCACGTTGTGTATGACGAAGAACCAAAAGTAAAAGACGTTAGATTTGCAAATGAGTCATATTTCAAAACATCTCTTAAGAGGAACTCAAGACCTCCCTGGTTAAATTAAAAAAATAAAGTGAATCTAGAATCCTGCTTCTGTACGGTGCATGCACAGTCGTGCATGAGACCCAGGTTAACTTCTCTGAGCTGGAAGTTAACATTTGCTCCTCTAAGTCTCACACGATATTTAGACTGTTTTACAAACAGCCAGGATTGGTACTCTCCAGTCTCTGGTTGCCTGGCAACTGGTTTTTTAACTTTTTAAAGTCTTAATTAGTGAGCTCTGGAGGTGCTGACGCGTGAATTTCATTACCTTTGGAAATAGTTAGGCTAGCTATTTCCCCCGTTTGCACTCCTTATGCTAAGCTAATAGTCTGCTGGCTGCAGCTGGTGAAGTAATTCGGGTGTTAAGTCGTGACGTGCTTTCAGTGTGCTGCAGCGCCGTGTTCCGTGTTCCGTGATGCTGGAACAGAAAAAAAAGGAACCAGAACACAAAGATGTGTGTTCATAGCAATAAAAACCCTATAAAACCCAACAGCCTGGGAAGTTAGCCGATTAACAAATCTACTCAGATAGCATTTTGCTAGTGAAAATGTTAGCAGGCAAGCAACCTAAGTTAGCCAGAATGCTATTATTTAGTTAGCCTGCATGAATCTGCAAATTAATTTGCAAATGTTAAGCTAGTTAAGCTAGTTTTTAGCAGCCCGATCGGGCCCAGGAGTCTGGATGAATTAGCGGATGTTATCCATTTAAACAGCAAGCAAGCTAACATTAACTAGCCACCTAAAAAAAACACAATATCACAAAATATTTCACGTTTTGAAATAATCTTAGCTTTGACTTTGGACTTTGTTGTTTGACGGAGGCCACTTTGACATCCGAGAATACAGAACTAAGGTGATTTACCGATATATGATCCATCATGTTGCACGTTGAAATTAATGCTGTGTTGAAGTAAATCAACAAAATATTCCGTCTTCTCACTGGTTGTTTAACACACTCGAAGTCATTACCGCTTTTGCCGTTAGCATTTAACAGGTGGCTCACTTCGTGCCACGGGAATATATTTTCAAATAATTAAACAACTGGTTGACTGATGGCTTGAACTGACGAGTAATAGTCAACGAGGAAAATCTTAAAGTGAGAGGCAGCCACAGTTAGCAGTATCCATTTCTATGCTAACGTTAGCTAGTGCTGCACACTGTTAGCGCTGTAGGGAAGCTGGGGAGCACGCATAAATGTCACATCCTTTGGATTTTCCCAGAGAACTGTCACAAGTCCTCAGTCCACAAGCTGTTATAGACGAGTCAGGAATCTATCGGAGGATTTTTGCACCTTTAAGGATTCTGGGAAAACCTTCAGAACAGGACGTAATTTTAATGCACGAGAGACACAAACTGGTGGTATTTCTTTGAACGAGACCTGATTTGCACTGAGTGAGCGTAGGATAAACTCTGTGACTCACATGTCTGTGCTTTATAAACGTCTCTTTAATTACATCCAGCCAACACGTCTCAGGGGGGTTTGAGGTTAAAAATATCCCACCTGCAGCCAGACTATAGTGTTCTATAGGGGACCGTGTGGCTGAGGCTTCGTCTTTAAGGACGTTTTCAAACACAATATCCTGCACAAGACGAGGGAGTTGGAGGGTGAACCTGAAGACATTTAGGAAGATCACAAAAGGGAAACTTTAAACGGAGATTCAATCTACTGTCATACCGACAAACAGGAGGCGAGGCTGAGCATGAGAATGAGCTCTGTGATTTGTGCAGCAGAACATCGCTCTCCTCGCTCCGGTTTTATCTGCGAGCTGCAGGGATGTGCATCCTCAGAATGAAATGACTTGTTGATGGGTACTCCGCCCAACACACACACACACACACACACTTTATCTGAGCATCAGCAGAGCACACGCTAACAGAATCAGCCCGCTGCTCTCCAAACACCACAGACCCGCCGTACGCGCAGCTGCAGGAGCTGCAGGAGGAACATCTGCCATGATTCCGGCTGTTAATTTGTGATGGTGTCAAACACATCTCTCCTCACCAGACGCCTCCTGTTAGTCATCCCGCACGGATCAAACGGGAGCTGGGCTGCAGGTCGCCGCGCGTCGGCTGCTGTGATGTTACTGACGGTATTTCTGTCAGGACGTCACGCCGGCCGCTGCAGCATGTTTGGTTAAATTCCCACTGGACTGCCACGTTTTATTTTTCACCTCGGCTCAGTTTTAATTCCATTATTACACCAGGTGGTGAGGTTACACGGTTCACAGATTACGTACATTTTCTGAAGTACTGTACTTAACTACAACTTGTATATATTACAAATAGCACAAGAAGAGTCACTAAGCCAGTGAACATACATAGTGTAATGTGAGTTACACAGCTATGTCAACCTTAAGTCTGCTAACTTAAAACTGGATTAAAAATGAACCACTTCACCTTAATTTCTCTCGTTTCTTTTTGTTTATTTATTTATTTTAGACAGAGCCCCCTCCTACCAGGGACACTGGAGTCTGTATAATCACATTGTGCACAATATTCATGTTTTTGTATTAAAAGACGAGTATTAAATGGCCAGGAGTACTCACTCTGTCTTTAGTCATTAACAACAATTTACAACAATCAACTCTTTGCTAAGCCCCGCCCTCCTTAGTTACTGTTGCTATGCCTGTCAAACTTTCCATTCTCACGTTGCATTTATGCCGTTTAAGGTGATAACAGCGGCAGATTTAAGATCGAAACTGAGAGTAATTGTTGAAACACGAGGTCTGTGATTCTTTTTAGAAGTAAACAAAAGCAGATTCTTATTTCTAGCTGACGAACACGCATTTGGCGTCTAAAACGATGACTTTAACAAGCAGAATTCATAAGTGTAGCTGGCTAGTATAAGCTAATGCTAATGCTAACTCCTTGAGTCAGCTGAGAGTCTCCAGCTGATGTTTTAATGTTCCCATCTGACACGTTCTAAAACAAGAACCCTGTGAAAGTGTTTATGTAAAGTTAGCTAACGGCTGCGTACATGATATAACGCTAATGCTAACAGACTGAGGCTAAAGCTAGCTACGTCTCAGCAAACATTAGTCAGATGGGGAAATACAGCAGGTAGATGACAGAAATACTCTCATTAACGTGGGGAAAGGAAGCACAGGGACTCGATTAGTGCAGCGGACCTTGAGACGGGTCACCCAGCCAGACCAGTGCCAGGATAAGAGCAAAGCTAACCCGGTTCAGACCTGAGACAGCGAGCCAGAGCAAGATGCATCATCGTCGACCCACTTTGATTCTTCATCAGCCCGCATCCTCCTCCTCAAACCCCCACAGAACAAATGCAGATGCAGTGGATCTAACAAGTTTGTCTGGAGGTAAAGTTACTGCAGCGAGTAAGCTAGTGTTGGTTAGCCGGACATGCTAAAGTTTGCAGTTTATGTTAGAGCAGATGAAGACAATTTAATCCATTCCCCACACGTGTGCTCTTGTGTTTCACGTTTTTGAGAGACGACAAAAAAAGAGACTCATGAAACGCAGACTATCTGCCTGCTGTAACCGTTGAAATTTGCAACTGGCAAGTCGATATTCTGACTTTCCAGTTTGAAACTGAACGCACCATAATGCATTAGAACTGCAGGGAGGTGAAGAGGGAGACGAGACAGAAGAAGTGAGCGAAAATGATGCAGATCGGTGCTTTTTTTCATTGTAACACAAACTCCAGTCTGCAGTGTAGTTCACACACTTCATGCTACACAAACAACCAAAGTTTTTATGATCACACTCACACTCTTTTTATCAGTTGTTGGTGTGAGCGCTGTTATTGCTCACATTCATGTTCATTGATTGCAAACTGATCCCTTGAGTTCACTGTTCACAAAAAATACGAGCATTTGGATTAAAACTAATCTCTAATACTTTTTAGATGCTCACTGTTATGTACTTTAGACCTTAAATTACAAAGTTAGAAATCTATTATGGATTTCTGGTGGCTTAAAGGTTAGTTTTAGTCAATTAGACAAAAAAGTAGCGCCTAGTTGGGGCCCCTTGTCACGTTTCAGATGTTCCACCCCTGTTCACTTCTTATATAGTTTCATTTAAATAAGTGTTGACACTCCAAAGAAGCAGAATTATCCAGCGTTGCATTAAAAAAAAAGCAAACATTAGACAAAAGTCCAAAAAATAATAGAAACTTGTGAAGCGGAACTTTGTTTTTCTTCTTTCCTACATTGTTAATCTTCTAAATTGAAAACATCCTCAAACAGAAGAACTCATCCACAAATGTTTTGTGTCTTTTTCATGACGTCAAACACAAATCGTTTGACTGTTTTCATCTTTAGTTTACACCACTGACTTTCTTTTATTTAGCCTGGAAGTGTTTATTTCATTTCTTGTAAGTTTTGTGCAGGTGATATTTGTAAGAACGACGTGTTTTGGGCTTGTTTCTTGTTGGAGCTTTAATAGTTTTATCTGATTGTTTTGTGTCTTTTTCTTATTTAGTATCATTACTTTTATTTTTTTGTTTGTGTTCTTCAATTATCTGTTAGTTTCTAGTTTTAAAGACCTTCTTAAAAAGAGACTGTGCAACTCAAGGGGCTTGTCCACAAATTTAAAGGGTCAGTGCATAATATGCAGGAAAATGTATTTTAGCCGCAGTTATCAGACAGCTTTTATTTTGACACTACGTTTTCTCAACCTGTGAGGACGAGCGCCTGCCGGTGCAGCACTGTATCACACTGCAGATCAGCTGTTACAGCGGTTTGCTCAAGAGACGACGAATGCGAGAAAATCGAAATGATTATGACAGAGACAACGACCGTTCACTGTAGAGACACAAGGACACCTTTGAGAACAGGAGGACACAGAAGAAGAAGAAGAAGAAGAAGAAGAAGAAGAAGAAGAAGAAGAAGGTCTGCAGAGAGACACTGAACAGACGGAGGAAACTATCGAGGCTGAGCTGGAGGACGACACCGCTGCTGTTAACTTTACATCATGTGTCATCTAACGGTGTCGTTCTGCCGTTTTGTACTTTATGTTCACTTTATCAGCAAGTATGAGACAGAAATGACTTAAACTAATGTTAAGACCATCTGTAATTCATTAGTATTTTCTTTGCTCCACAATGATGCAAAAACACACTGCCAGTGATCATACCAGGGTTGACAGTGATTAGTTATTAAATTAATATGCATCACAGCTCCTTTTGATTTCTGATCAAACATCTGACATGAAGTCTGTTAAATATGGTGAATAGACTTTAAACTTTAAAATATTTCACTATTGACATTATTCTAATGTGTTTCAGGAGTCTGTTTTTCAGGATTTTGGTTGAATAAAATACTGAAATATTAATGAGACAAGTTCCTTTTCTCCTTTCACACTTTTTAAATAAACCACCAGTGTAACCCATTCATTTGAGACATTATCGGATGGACGAAGGTGGGAAATGGGTTCTGAGAAGTGTGGCAAGATGTGCGTGACTTGCACCTGTGTTGTTGCACCATCACACCGCTTCTGCATCTTTAAGTTAACCGGTGAGCCTGTAGACTTGCTCTCAGTTTATGAAATAGTTGAAACTATCTCCAGCTCGAGCAGCTTCAACAGTAAAACTCTGATGCGTCTAATAATGTCAGAATCATGTCGACATTTTACTCCAGAAGTTTTACTTTTTGGATGCAGGACTTTGACTTGTACTGGAGTATTTGTGCATTGTTATATTGGTACTTTTATCTCAGTAAAGGATCTGAATACTTCCTGCACCTCTTGCTCTGCTGACAGAAAATGAGACAGATAGGAGATGTTGTCACTGACCTGCAGTCCATCTCCAGGGATGATTTCCAACCTTCTTCCTGTGAATCAGAGACAGACGAGATGAGACTCAGTGAGCAGCGCAGGAACATGAATTCAGAGCTGAAGAACCGACACACAGCTCCGTGACGGAGACAAAAAAAATGTTTCACTCGTGTTGCACAAATACCAGACATGGAGCAGAAGTCAGGTTTCGAAACAATTTCCTTCCTCAACCCAGTTTAGGAAACAAAAAAATGCAATAAGACAGAACAAAATAGAGTCGATATCAGGAAGTCTGCCCCGTATTTAAGACTGATTTGTGTTTATGAAATCAGCTGGAGGTGTCGTTTCATCATCAACTGACACTGTCAAAACATCACAACATAAAAAAATGAAAAACACAGAGGCGTGGGCAGCAGATGAGAGTGAACGCGGCCCTGACGTGATGGCTGGGTGATGAGAGAGGACAGGCTATTTTTAGCTCAGGGCGGTGATGGTGGTGGTGGAGGTGGAGGGTGAGGGGGGGTGACGGCAGAGAGCAGCGTGATGGTGGTGGGGCTGCTAGCAGGGGTTAGTTGTGATGCCTCTCAAAGTGCTCAGCTTTCCCCCCGTGTTCTGGTAAATGGCGTCGATGCATCAGCGTCTGAGGAGGGAGGGGACGCAGCTAATCAGCGACCTCACACCGACCACCTCATCTGGGCCTTTGGTACTTTGTTTTCACTGCAAAAACAACAAACATCTGAGGAACGAGGAAAACTGAAATTCACTCGTTTATTTTGCTCTTTGAGAGCTCAGACTGACTTAAACATAATTCTGCTCCTGGACACTTTTACATATCAGTTATATTTTATGCACATTTGGAAGTAATGCATTAAAAAAGGTTAAAGAAATTTGCAAATAAAAACTTCCTTAATCTAATCAATTCACAGTTTTTATGTTCTTAAGAGTTGATGCATTTAATCGTGTGTTTTGTAACATTAGCTAACTTAAGATTTGACTATGTGTTGCTTTCACAGATCCCCCAGAAACATTTCTATTTATAGTTTTTATCTAAATCTAACAATTTTCTTATGGTTTTCCAGAGAACTGGCAAAAGAAAATGCAAAATAATGTTTGTTTCCATCCACTGCCGTTATGCAATTATTGTGAGTTCATCGAGATAAACAGCTGATGGAACTAATTCTTCAGTTCTGTCCCATTAAGAGCTCCAGTCAAAGCTCGAATGGTGAAAAACAAAGTAGAAAATGTAATGAAAATATGACATTTATGTTTATTTCTTTGCTTTGGGAAACAGTGGTTGATATTTTTCAACATTTTCTTACGTTTGATGGACTAAACAACTAATCGATTAATCTGGAAAATAACAGAGAAATTATGAAAATAATCATTAGTTGCAGCCCTGATCGATAGAAAAACTTGGATTTCAAGATTGTTTTTCACGTGTTTCCATCGAGCTGTTTTAATGCACAAATTCAAAAAATATTCAGAAAAACAGGTGAATGGAGACACTTTATGATCTATGACAGAGTCCTGGATTTTTTTTGCTCACTTGAAAGAAGCAAAACAAGCTTTAAACACGACATTATCACTTTGTATATAATGTATAACCTTTATTTAATCAGGTAGTCTCTCTCTCTCTCTGACAGTTAATACAGGCTAAATGTTTAAAATCAGACAGTCAAGTTTTAAAATCCTCTGTAATTCATTCTGTTTATAGTGGAAGGCAGTTTTCCAGAGTTCAGTATTTACCCAGGAGGTAACTCGAGTTAAACTGCGCTGAGATCTGCTCTGCTGAGCTGCAGTGGATTTAAATGTGAGGAAAAGAGGAGATATATGGAGGAGGCTTTCACAGGAGCGATGATGTTTATCTCCTGTAATGAAACACAAAGCTGAATGATAAACTGCATCGAGTTGTTTTAAAGGCAGAGCGAGCAGCGGGAGAATAAAGAATAAAAGATATCTCCGCGGACGTGACGGTTGACTGTACAATCATTTTCCTGTCCTCCAGAGAAAAACAGACTTTACTCCAATATAAAAAACACATTTTTTAAAAATCTTTTCTGCTGTTTAAAAGTCAGACCGCTGAGGAGCCAAATTCACAGGTATCTGCAAGATTGGACATTTTCAATTTCAGTACCATTAAGAGTATGGATGGCAGGGAGATGTAATCTTGAAATAGCTCACTATAGCAGCCAAAAGCATAATACTGTGACATCTGCATTCAAAAGATAAGTTGTTGTAAAGTTGATACTGACAGAAAGATGTCTAGCTTTCATTTTGAACCAACATTTTGACAATTTTCACTCTCTTTTAGCTCTGTTTTTGGTCTCCACCACCTCCTGAGGGAAATATTTGGCTCTTCAGCTGCTAAACGCTCCACTGTGTTCACCAGCTGGTCGCTAACTGTTTGCTGTTTTGTGCTGAAAACTGACTGTTGCTGCTGGAAACGACGCTGTTGAAAGCGGTGAGAGAGAACTGAAACATTAAAGGCACCGTTAAAAACCACAACAATGAGCTGAGAGTCGCTATAAATGTCTGCAGAACTGAAGAGAACTGCCTTTTTCTTGCCCTTACAGTCTTTAAACAACTGTGTCTTTTGTTGAGATTGTGATTGGGCAGCAGTCACGCAGACTCGCAGCAGAAACAGAGCGCTCGTGACAAGCGTGAGAAAGGGAGCGACACAAACGTCAACGTGACATAAACTTTATTTGACCATGAAGTCTGATGTTACTCTACGTTTCAGTGGTTTACACTGCAGACTGGAGTCTCTGTTAACAGCTGGACGTGCATCACACTCAACTCCTCTATGAAACATCTGTATTTTCATTGCACTGATCACCGTCTCTCTACGGAAGGCCACTACTGCCAATGTTGATGGGAAAAAAAGAAGATCCTGTTAGTATTTATAATGACAAAACTTTGTAAAATAATGAGTCAGTGTCTAAAAATAATGAGAAACTTCTCAAAGTAATGACTTAGTTTATCAAAATAATAAGAAACCATGTTAAAATAATGAGTTAGCATCTTATAATAACAACTTTGTATCTCAGAATACTAAGAAACTTTATCAAAATGAGTTATTACCTCAAAATAATGAGTTAGTATCTCATCATAATGACTTATTATCTGAAAATAGTGACTTATAATGACTTATTATCTATAATAATGACTTATTATCTCATAATAATGACTTACTAACTCATCATAATGACTTATTATCTCATAATAGTGACTTATAATGACTTATCTCATAATAATGACTTATTATTTCATAATAGTGACTTATTATCTTATAATAGTGACTTAATATCTCATAATAATGACTAATTATCTCATAATAGTGACTTATTATCTTATAATAGTGACTTAATATCTCATAATAATGACTTATTATTTCATAATAATGACTTATTATCTCATAATAGTGACTTAATATCTCATAATAATGGGAAACTTTCTTCATTCAATCATTGTTTTATTTGAAGGCCTTGTTGCCAAAGGCACCAAAGTGAACTTCCTCCTAAAGTGATGAATTTTCAGGCCTGATGTCAACAAATGACAACAAATTTTCAGGTTGAAGTTTCTCTCACCAAACATAAAGTCATCCCCCTAAAAATGAAATAATTTCCTCAGGAGCTTTTGTGTTTTGGAAGAAGAGAGTTGTACAGATCCTTCTGATCTAACACTCAGCAAGAAAGCAAACAAGCGTATTTCCCCAAATGTCAAACTTTTCCTTCAGATAACCACGATGAGCTGCTCCAAGAGAGGAAGGCAGCAGGTTGTCGACATCAGAGAAGCGGCCTCAACAACAACCTCTTTCAACGACTCACAGTCCTCCACCAACACGTCACGTCTCCTCCTCTTACAGCCTCGACTTCACATCGACATGAATGAGAGAAACCGCAGAGAAGAAATGAGGAAGGTGGAAGATGAGATGACGGCTCGTGGTTTTAAATTTGACACCTGAGCACCGATACATGCACGGACCATCACGCAGGAATGAGAGGATGAGGAAGAGGAAGAGGGGGGGTTCTGTTTATGAGATACAGACAAGGAAACAGTAAGACAGCAGAGGAAGACACTGTCGTTAATAGAGCTGAGAAATCTGAAGGCCCGGAGATAAAACAGGGGAAGATCCAGTCCTCGGGGCCAATACCATTAGCGTTTGGCCCGTCTCCAGTGGCTCCGAGCGAGGCCGGCTGACATACAGCGGTGCAGCGTGGGTGACACGGAGCGCGCTCTGCAGCGACACCGGGTCCTTTCACCCACTTTCATTTGTCACGGAGATTAAGCCTCCATTAAGACTGCAGATCCATCTCTTGATTACTCACATTCATAATGTGTGACTGTAAACGAGTGAGGGGAGATCCATCACACACACACACACACACAAAATGATTACACACACATTACTAAACTGTTTTTAGGCGAGCTCGCAGCAGCACGGATCCAAGTCTGGCTGTCAGTCCACCACTTTGATCCAGACTGAACTGTTGGATGATTTCCATGAAGCTGACCCTTCACTAAGCCCCGCCCTCCTTAGTTACTGTTGCTATGCCTGCCAAGCTTTTCATTCTCGCACTGCATTGGTGAAATACAAATATCTACATGATAGATGACAGAAGTACTCTCATTAA
>JAJHUR010119783.1:0-28150 GCA_027495735.1 Lutjanus campechanus
TGTGTGTGTGTGTGTGTGTGTGTGTGTGTGTGTGTGTGTGTGTGTGTGTGTGAAAGGAAGCATGTGCCTGTGTACTTGGCAGAAAGTACTGAGTGCTGCAAACGCCTCTGTGCATGCTTGAGCGTGTGCATGCGATCACGTGTGCGTGTGCACGCCCGTGTACTTGGCATGGCATGTCGAGCACTGTAAGCCCATTTCCCAGAGCAGGATTTGATATACAAAACACCATCCAAACACTTCCTGGAGCCCGTCCAATGAAACGAACCGGGAGCGAGGCGCCGTCCCCCATTGGCTGTAAAGCAGGAAGAGCTGGTTTATCAGGCGAGATTGACTCCTGACAGCTTTATTGTGCAGAGCATCCCTAGATGGCTGGATTATAGCGGGCAGGAGAGGAGAATTAGAGACAAACAGAAAAGAAAGACGGAGAGAATAAAAGGGATCAATACAGAGGAAGAGAAGTGGGAGTGAGTTACTCAAATGGAAGTCACACATAAGTCGTGTTTTTCATGATCAAGTGAGTTTCAAGCTCAAGTTCAGCAATTTAGTCACATCTTTAAAGGAATTTCATGATTCAGTGCACAGTTTCCACATCTGTTTAATTGCAAATTTACCTTTTGTTAAGCCCCGCCCTCCACAGTGACTGTTGCTACATCTGTCAAGCTTTCCTCTCTCACATTGCACATATGTACTTTACTGTTAACATATATAAAGATGGACAAGATTAAAGACAAAACATCTTGATCTCCCCCTGGTGGCTGGCTGCAGTGTAGGTCAAACACCCCACTCCTCCATGTTACCAGATGGGACATGGACCAAACTAAAACATCAAAGTAGAGGTCTAATAAATCGTTCCAAAAGATAGTTTCTGTCATTTTAGGCAGTATTTAAGTCAAGTGTTATTTTTCTAATTGGTTTGGTTCAAATTAGTTATTTGATTATATAAATAGATGGTTTCATGTCATGATTGACAGCTGAGCGCTGCTTTCGTATGAGTTAGCCAGCTGCGTGGGAGGGACCTTGATACTGCAACTCCAACCCTGATCACTACTGGACTTTATTTTTGGCTTCATTCTTATACAGTGGGAGACAGTGGAGACACTGCATTCGTCCTCATTTACAGTAAATGACACCAACAGTGTCAGATTTAACATTGATTTTTGAGTTAATATTTGTAACACTGTCTTTGATTCCACAGAGAAGTAAACAAAAGCAGGTTCTCATCTCTACCAAACGACCATGTTTTCGTTGGCTAAAATGATCACTCTCGCTAGCAGATTTTGTATGTGTTGCTAGCTAATGTAAGCTAAAGCTAATGCCTCCTTATCTCCAGCTGACTTTTTAATGTTCACATCTGACAATGATTTAAAATGAGAACCCGGCAAACGCATCTGAACAATGTTAAGTTACTTAATGTGTACATGATATAATGCTAAAAGACTAAGGCCAGAGCTACATGTCCCAGCATAACATCAGCTTATATTCGAGAAAACACATTGTTTATCCCATTTCTTACACTTCTTTGTTCTTCTGTTTTTTGGGTTGTGGAAAGGCTAAAAAAGAAAATAACACCCTCCAAACTCTTAGAACTCTCGATGTGGAGTATTGATCTTATTACAATCCCATAACCTCTTAACCTCTTAACCTCTTCAACAACTGGATAAATACAAAGCATGACATGTCAAGTTGTAGTTGCTAAGATATGATTGGACATTTAGGGAGGGGGTTATAGATTGTGTTATTCTTCAGTCTGTGGTTAGAGTACGTTTACATTAATAAAACAGAGAACTATTTAACGATTTTTTGATGTCTGGTTTATGCCAGTTATGGTTGTACCTACGCAAATGTTCAGTTCACTGTCTTTTAACAGAGGTCAAAGATAGACATGTATAATCAATTGTTCAGATTGATTGTTTTTGACCGTTTTTCAGAGAGTGGTTTTAGTTAGCTTAAATTTCCCATTTGTGTCAATATACCAAGCCAATCTGCAGCAGCATAATATTAATCAAGCGCAGTTCAATACAAACTGAGTGTAGTTAACTCAACAGTAAACAAAATCTTTAGAGCAAGTGCTCTGGCAAGTTGTGTGCTTTGACTCAGCCTACTCGCCAGTAGGCTATTGATGTGTGTATTAGCTCCAGCTCAGAGCCCTGCCAAACACTGACTGTTCAGATCAAAAGAGATGCAGCACACTAGAAAAAATAAATAATTTCAAGCCACAACACGGCAATACATGTAATAAGATGTAGAAGACATCCACACTACAAAAATCAATTTTTCAATAACCTGCCTTATTCACTTCAGCTGGTTGGAGGAGAGAGCACATTCAGACAGCACATCAACTTCAACAACAACAAAAGAACAAAAGGCCTCATACAAGTCTTACGTATGTGCATACAAATTAGGTGCTAAAATATTGTTATTAAGAAGTCAAGCACATTTCTAGTACATTGACTGGGCAAATATTACTGGCTGATTTTAGCCTGTTAAAAATACAGTGCATTGTAGCAATGGATATTTAACAATCATGTGTCTCCACAATAATGTCAAAATTAGCTGACTGAAAGGAGACATGTATTATATTTACTGTACATCATAAAATGACAGTGGGCTTTTGTTTTGAGGATAACGGGCTTAACTTTACAGCGACAATACCATAAGCTGATCAGCTGTTTATAACTGTCAATTTTCTGTCAAAGTATAATGTTGCCCTCATCTTGCGCTCCTATAGGTTCAGTGTCCCTGCAGCCTGCCTGAGCGTCAAGTCAAAAAAAGGAGGGGGTGAGGGGAAACAACTTGCTCAAACTATCTACAGTGTAACCCTAACCCTTTGAGGGATACATATTAAACCCTCTTGTTTTAATTGTACATTTACGTTAAAAGTTGAATATCTGCCAATCTTCTTTTTCAGATTTATGGCTCAGAATCTCTCTTCTTTCAGTTCTTAGAAACTTTGTGCCACAGTGTACATTGGAAGATCAGCTCAAACTCTAGTTTTTTGAGGAAATGTGTTGAGACGGTGATTCTCTCCAGGTTCAGAGTAGTTGCCTTACCACTGACACATTCAAACATTTTAGCACATTTTCAATTTAATCATAAAACTAATAACAAAAGTTACAAAAGTATCACCAGTCTGTCCACTTGGCAGAGGTGGAATAGAGTTGGTGTAGCAGTAAAAGCAAAGTCTAACAAAGTGTAACAGAAACAGATATGTTGTATTAATGAAGCATATTCTATAGGAAACCACAGAAGCTTCTGCTCAGCTGGAGTTTTGCAGTTTTTAACAGAAGCAATATTGTACATATCTACATTGTGGCTGAAGTCCAACCTGTGAACTTTTAAGAACTAAATATAAAGGTCAGTTAAGTGAGTACAGACAAGACTAAAATCGTGGTATTTGTAATGTAATTTGTTTCCACAAAATGTCTCAGAAACTCTTTGTCCAACCATAAAACTGTTTTTGTTGCCTAATTGGTTACTCATAACCACAGATATGTGAAAATAATGTGGCCATTTAATGCTACTGGAGAACAACAATAAAAAATGCAATATAATTTATGCCCACAGCGTGCAGTCAGGCTTTGTGTAATGCACAAACCTTTGTGAAATCTTTCTGTGCTCTGCTATAAACATGAGGAGTATGTGAGATTGATTTGAAAAGGGCACACAATTGGCAAAATAAGCAGGCGAGCTTTACTAAGCTGTACGGATCCATAATTTGGATGGTGTCTAACATTATCCTGAGCTCTTCATACAGTAATTGATCCAGCAGCGTGTTGTCTGCTGATGCTTGTTTGTCTGGCGCTCGGTGCAGGGGACAGCTGGGACTTCACATCTGTCAATGAAACCACTCCAATTATGGCTGCAGTCTTCTCATCCATGTCTTATGTTTGCATCCTGTCCTTTTGATCTTTTTTTTTTTTTTTTACATGCAATTTTAAATCCAGGAATGTGAATTTGGTGTCTTTAAATATACAGCTCAATGATGATGCAGCAGAACTCTAATCCGTCACCATTGCTGTGACATTTTAAAATTTCTGCCAATCAAACCTAACAGGGAGGTTTTTGTCCAGGGTCTTACTGCGGAATAAGCAGGTTAAGTAGGTTGTATTTTTGCATGCAGGACTACTTTATATTTGTACTGAGAACATCAAATTAAGCATGTTCTTTACAAATAATTATTATAAATAAACCTCACTTGTCATACAATTAATGTGATGTGAACACAAAATAGTCCATTACTGTGGGATATGTGGCAAATAGATTTAAAAGAAATCAGGCACTGGAGTCATCTAGAAGCAAATTTTCTCATAAAACAACACAAAAATCTTAATGCCACAGAAGGTTCTTTCACATATATGAAAGAAAAATTGATTTATGTTGGAGAAATTGGGGAAAAATTGGGGACCACATGCATATCATTTGGGACTGCCAAATAATTGGAGAAGGGTTAAAACAGAAATTGACCAAATTATGGAATCAGATGTCCCCTCAGACCCACTGATGTGTTTGTTGAGAGTTGTACATGAAGAGAGGTATAGCACGGATCAGAGGTACTGAGGATTCTTTTATTGATTGCCAAGAAAATTATAATGGTGAAGTGGAAGGATGCAAAGGCACCGACTACAAGCCAGTGGATGCAGAGATTCAAAAGGGTTTACATAAAGAAACAAATGACGACAAGTCTGCAATCAAAAATGGACATTCTTCTACAAAGGTAAACTTGTGTTACATTGTATCAAGAGGAATGGGTTGTTGTAATAGATAATATTATAACGGAATACCGCTTATGTATTTATTTGTTTGATTTAATTTATTAAATTTTATATTCATGCATTTTGTTTATGATTCTTTCTTTATTCGTTCCTCTTTTTTTAACTCTTTCTTTTAAATGAGGTCCTATGCCAGGGAATGTTCTGTTATGTAAAAAAAAAAAAAAATTAAAACTTAATTAAAACTTCAATAAAAAGCCTAAAAATCTTAAATCCCAAGCATTTAGTCTGCTTCGGATTATAAAAAATCAACAGCTGCTTTGCGAAGCTGCAGTATAACATCTACAACACCACTTCAGTTCTGATTCACATTCCCATAAGCCACAGCTAAATAAGAAGGATGATAGCAGGTCAGCTACAGAAATGGAAACTTTCCCATTAACTTTTAAACTATTCCTCCTTTAGGCAAATGTATTAATATAATTCACTGGATTCTTCAAAGTACAATAAGCAGAGATGGGTCAAATAAAATCTCCCTTCACTTACATTTATTTGATTTATGTCACAATATTGATACAGATTGGATATCTCCTACTGTATTTTTTATTTTATTTTTTAATACATTGCGGTGGGCAACTGGCTGATATTGCTATCTCTCGAGCAACACTGATCGTATGGCTATAATCAGAGGTGAATGCCTGAATAGTGCATCTCTCTGATTTGCAACATTGCCCACACTGGCACAACAAAACTGAGATAACTGAGAAATAGAGATAAGTACTTCACAGTTACAGGTTTAGTTACTTGATAGTTTACAAATTTGTGTTGAACTAAAGCAGAGCTCTACAGCACATAGCTTTTACCACATCCCATGACACACAAGTGATGAATCAGAGGTCTGCAGTATTTTCATGTCATCTTTTCTAGTCATCTAGTCAGCTTCAGCTTGCTTGGAACTAGAGGCTTTCACAGGTCCAAAATTTATGCCTAGACCCAAGAAGACAAAAAAAAAAAAGTACTACCCAGAACCGAACCAGACCCGTCTATTAATTGAAACCCACACAGAACTTAGAAATGTCAGACATAACCCAGCTAGGATAGATATTAATCGGAATCAATTTCACAGCTTATTTAATTAACAAGTTAGCATTTATTAATTGTGTCAGCATTAGTAGTCTTCTCCCCTGTGCCTGGCCATTGACCATATAAAACATGGATCCGATCCCATACGGGTCCCAGATGTGAAGATCTCTACTTGGAACTCTACTCTACTCTCCACTCGATAGAGGTGGTACTAAAAAAAAAAGTACTAGTAAAATGGAGTGAGTAGATTTGGGCTGATCTGTACCATGCAGTGGAAACATAGATGCACTATGACAGCTACAATCACAGAGCATTACAAAAAACACTGTGTGTTGCAGACAAGAGTTGAATGAGCAGCACACAGGAACAAAAGCACTCACATAATACTGGAAGACACACGTGTGAGGGGGGACAGAGAGAAGAAACAGGCCGCCATGGTGACAAATAATACAAAGAACACACTGGCAGAGGTGGCTGGAGCCCTGTTGGCCCTGGATGTTTCACTGCGTACACATTAGATCTGGCTTCAAAGAACGCCCTCCAGCTGGAAACTAAACAGCTTTGACAAGAGAAAGACGGGACAGTGATGATTCACTTACATTTGTATTGAATGCTATTGGTAGGAACATAAAAATTATTACTTGTTTGAAGTAGGGGTGGTTGGGTCGATCCCAAAATATCAATAATCCCGCTGCTACATCTTGTTTTTAAAGATTGATTCTGGGGGGCAATAGGATCGATACCAAAAAAGTTTCAGTTTCTCTCTTCTACGTTGTACCATTTGTATTTCATCAGAGAGCAGAGAGAGAACTGTGTGTGCAAACAACATTCAGCTGTGTGGTGCTTGTGCTCTTTTCTCCTCCACTGCTGTCTGTGTGCACTCAAACAACACACGTCATGCACACGCAGCGTGTCACGGTGCACACCCTGACTAGTTTAAAACGACACATAGTAGCTGAAGGGACCGAGGGAAATGCTTCAGCATCCAGACTTGACCCTGAGAGTTGACTGACAGAGTGTCTTCACGAAGGCTCAAGTGAGGAGTATCCAGGTATATAGTAGTTAAATTAATATTTTAGTCAAATCGAATCTTCAGCAGTGGTTAATGTTGCATTTTCAAACTGTAACTGCTCATCAGTGGCAGTTACTTTAGCAGACCAATAACCCAAAACATATAATATATTCAGTCCACTGAGACATATTTATCTAAATTAATTATTTTAATGGAATAGAAAAAAAAATAATACCGAAAAATAGCTGAATATATATCTGAATATACTGATATACTGATATACTATATTTTATTTTTTGATATATTTTATTTTTTTTGTATTTATTTTATTTTTGATTGTTTTTACTGTCTTATTTATTTATTTATTTAGATATTTTTTTAATATAAATAGATATTTAGATTCCAATATTTAGTCTGATTTAGCCTAATGACGATGCACTCACCTCATGAATAATGACACACCGCTCTCTCCTGCGTTAAGTATATAAGGCACTTTTAATAATAAAAAAAGTAATCTTGATGGGTTGATTAACACGTGCTTATTTTGTGTCTGGTTGGGACCCTCACAAAGTCGTATCAAGTCTGCACCAATGTTTACTCAAATGGGATCACACTGAATCAAACCCAATCATTTTGAACCACAGCCCTTCATTCCTCTGTTGAATAGGTATAAGAGATATGGAAGAAAATATTAAAATCTCATATTTAAACAGTGTCTTCTGTAGATCCTTTATTTATCCAAGGACAGTTGACTGGATCTTCTACTTTTAGCCACTGAGCAGCTCGATTGGAGCATTTGGCAGTGAGACGTGGCTCAAGGGCCCTTCAGCTGCACCAGTTACGAGAGGAAACTCCATTACCATTCCCTCTCCCCTCCCACATTTTCCAATCAGGTCCAAAGCTCCAGCCCTTCAGGTCACATGCCCACTTCCCTCATGTGAAGGCTCCAGCTGTCTCAGTCGGCTGTTCATACATTTAAAAGCAGCTGTCAGAAGGTTTATTTTATTCTCAGATATCTGTGATGTGCAAATGCAACGCTAGCCTCCGAGGTAATCAGCGGTTTCTGCTCGGGATCACACCTACACAAACTGTTGCATCATGTGCTATTATTATTCTATTTAAGAGTTTTGCATCTCACATATGAGATGTAAACAGCGCACATTAGAGGCAAATCAGCTAATATCTCATATAAAACTGCACACATAAGAGGGTTAAATGGCTGCACCTATTTATTGAGTTCAGAGCAATGTGCTATCAGCCACTGTTGTGCAACAAGAGAAAAATGAAAAACATTAATAGTCACATCCTGCTGTGAACTCTTAGCTCAGCAATATTAGCCTCGGGCAGTTCAGCGTGTGTGTGTGTGTGTGTGTGTGTGTGTGACCCTTGCCAGAGATAGTCAGTGTGTGTACACTAATCCTATTTCCCTACAGTGGGAATGAGAGGTCTTGCTGGAGACATGGTTATTGTTGGGACAAGATAAGGATGTAATTCACACACGCACGCACACATACGCACATACACAAAAACTGCAGTACAAACAGCCAAACTCTGTCTCACACACACACACACACACAGAGATGCATCATGGATGTGATTTTATTGTCTTTCCAAGATCTTGGCTTTTTGGCATTCATTTCAAGTGAAGATTTAGCTGGTTGTGTCCTTATTTGTCTCTGTTCTATGAGTCAGCAACAGAGTGATGAAATCATTAGGGGAGACCCGGGGCAATTGTAACACACTCAATTCCTCCAATGCGAAACCAGTTAAAGTGATGACACTCTCTGCCTATGGAACAGGAGCAGGATCATTTCACCTCAGCAGAAGTTTTGAAAGTTTTAGACAGTATGAGACACTACAGCAGTAATGTGACTACTATGAGGTATGTTTATTTGGGGAAACACTGGGTTGATATGATTTTTCCTGTGTTGCATTTGCCCACAACTACTGTTACAATAGTCCTTCAGACTTCTAGCATTAAATTTAGTATTACAGTCTTGTCCTTATTCGTGAAAATATACAGTAGATTTACATCTATTTTTTTTTTTAATTATTTATAAATATATGTTTAAAAAGAGTTTGGATAGTGATTTGTTTTTGTACCCTGCCCAAAGCCAAAAATATAAGCGCAAAAGTGTAAGAAACTGTGTGTACTGTATATCTGCTGTAATGTGAGCTGCAAACATTAGCATGCCTGGCTAAAAGGCTTACTGCATACAGTAGCCTAACTCAGTAGTACTTCAAAGGCCATGATCTTTTCATACTACATTATTTTGTGGGGTTACAGAGTACGATGCCAAGTCATTGTTGGATGTAGAGCCTAGCCCTTGCCAACAGGGACACTGGAAGTCAGTCAGAGTTGGGGATGCTGACAAAAACTCAGAGTATATGATGACATCAAATGCAAAAATATCATGCAGCATTTAGCTCATTTGAATGGCCATTTCTATTTAATAGTTTAATAAAATTGTACACTAACTTCGGAAGGTTTTACGCCGCAACAGACAGAAAGCTTGAACACCCTGTGTCGAAGCAATCACAATACAGTATGTATACATACGTACTGTATAGAGATGTACATTACAGCCGCTGAGGACTCTATCATGTGAGGCAGCTGTCAGTCTGTTTGTCACTGGTAACAGATTCCAGGCTGCAGTGGAGTTCATAAGTTCATACACTGAGAATTATCCAGAGTTACATCAGACTTTATGATCAAATTAGTGCACTTCTGTCCATGCATGCTCTCTCTTTCTGTCTCTATCTTTCTCTCTATTACCCCCGGATAGCAGGCTTTATTATTATATTAATACTCTGCTAAACCTCAAAATTTAAGACCAACCTCTATATACTAGATATATTTTTCTTATTCTTGCTTGATATATGATTTCAGTTGCTTGATACTCCAGGGTTGCATTTTGCACTTCATAATGCATCACATGTTTTCAGTGGGAGACAAGTCTGGACTACAGGCCAGACAGTTAAGTACCTGAACTCTTGTACTGCGCAGTCACGCTGTTGTGATACATGCAGAGTATGTTCTGGCATTGTCTTGCTAAAATACGCAGGGACGTCCCAGAAAAAGACGCTGTCTGGATGGCAGCATATGTTGCTCTAAAACCTGTACTTTTCAGCATTTATGGAGCCCTCATAGATGTGACAGTTAGCCATGACATGGGCACTAACACACCTCGATACCATCACAAATGCTAGCTTTTGTGAAGGTATTTATCTGGATCCTCTGAATCTTTTAACTACATTAGGGACTTTGGAAGGTGAATCCTTAATTCTTTGCAACTGCATGTTGTGAAGCGATGCCCACACATTTTTCAAAAAGTGTTGAACCTCACACCATTCTTGCTTGTGACTGACTGAGCGTTTGGAGGATGGCCCTTTTATACCACATCACAATACTACCACAATTTGTGTAATGTTCCACACAGGTGTTTTTTGAGCAATCTACAACTTTATCGGTCATTTGTTAGCCGGTCCCAACTTTTCTGGAACATATTGCAGGCAAAGTTTGTCAGTTTGAACTCTTAATATCTTGTCTAAGTACTATACTCAATTGATAATTGGTCAAAGTATTTGCAAATCATTGCATTCAGTCTTTATTTACGTTTTATACAATGTCCCAACTTTTTTGGTATTGATTTGATTATAGAGTAACTACAGAGAAAAAAGTTTAAAAATAAAATAAAGAAAAAAAAATTGGGTTGTGCTTGGTTTTGGCTTGTCTGTTCAGCAGACTTTCTGATTGCAGTTACAGTAGTATTACAACTAAACAGTACATTAAAATATGTTTCTGAACATGTAAGTGATAAATAGGAAATGTAGTAACATAAACTTGATCCATATTTGTTTGAAACTGTCTAGTTTGACAGTTGGAAACACAATGGCAGCTGCCTGGTGAAAAACAAAGAATGTAGTAACAGAGCCTTGATCCATATTTGATCAATACTGTCCATTTGTCTCATGAGTCTGGTGTGTTGCACTGTATGTACTATCTTGCTCCAAACCTTACCCTGCTTTATCATCTGTTTCACTCTAAATGGGACCATAGTTTACCAAATGAATACCATGCTGTATAAAAGAAGATTGAACTAGACAATGAAACCAAAAACTCATTAGGAAACTGTTTATTGAAGTCATGATTGAAGTGTGAAGCAGGGCAATTTTTCCATAAGAGTACATACAGTCTGACTTCTTTTAGAGTAGAAAGAATGCAGGTTTAAGGTACTTCTACATCGGCTCCACTTTCCACTGGAGGCTCTGTCAACTGGTGAGGATACTGACTTTTTTCATGGGGCATGTAGCCATCATCTTTAGCACAATATCAAGTATTTATCAATCAATTTCTATTGAAAATCTCTCATTTTAAAACCAATTAGCTGGAAACACTAAAAAGTCCACCAAGATGACATTAACATTAGCTCAATCAGCTAGCTAGCAACTGTCCAGCTGTTAAAATCCCATGATAGCCAACAGCTGTATCCCATCATAGCCACAAAATAAGCCTACTTCAACCTCTGTCTTAAATCAAGAAGCCACAGTTTCAAAAATGTCTGAGATGTACTTCGAGTATTGTTATAAACTGCATGTGCTCACAACCGCGACTATGTGGCTGGATGAATGGTCAATTTCATTTCATTTTATGCATTGGATTGCCCTTGGAGCAGCAGCTATTCTTCCTGGGGTCCACACCAAACACAATACTATATTTAATAGCAAGTAGTACTCAAACAAATAGAATCTTGAAAAATTAGATTATCTAAAGACTTTGCAACCCAGTACCCATATTACTTTTCATCGAATTAGTTATCGCACTCCCTGTTTACATGGGAACCCATTAACAAGCTGACATTCAACTTAACTCTTCACTCTGAGTGAATGTCAATAAATAAATAAACTGTCCTTAAACTGTCAGACTGTCAGAACACTCAATGTCAGGGCTGTTTGGTGAATACAAGTTTTTCCCCTGAATATAAAAAAAACTAATTTGTGAGATGAGCACAGATAAACAAAATAATTTGAGTTAAAACTTCACCCAGTGAAATAAGAGTGGGAGTACAGGGGGGGAGACAAATGTATCTTTCAGAGAAAAATTGGGCTGTTTCAGAGCAGCTGGTGACCCCTGACCACAGGTTCAAATAGTTACTGAAACACTGTGACACTGAGAAAAAGAAAGGGCAAAGAGAGAGATAAGGCCAGGAACATCCGAACAGAGTGGAAAAATACAGAGATTTTTGGCTCAGATTGGAGTCTTATTACCTTGTTTGCTGGTGTTTGACTCCAATAACTAACTGCACCCTCTTCACTGCCTTGTTAATCAGTCAACTGTATAAATAAATCTGCATATAAGAAGAAGAAGAAGAAGAAGATACTGTAAGAAGAAAGATAACACACAAGATTAACTTTAAATTACTATTCTTATCCTCATTACTTTGTAATGTTACTACTTTTTTGCTACTGGCTTTTGTACCATCTCTAGAAACTGAGAAACAATTCAGCGACGGCCTGATCATATTCAAGATTAGGGCTGTCAATCTTTGGTAGACTCACAACTGAGTCCTGCACTGCAGAACCAATAAAACGTCTTTGGGCACTCCTTCATATTGGGGCGTTGTGTGCCCATAGACATATTATATGTAGACGACACATTGACCATTTCGGCTTGATGCTGTATTACGTCTGCGTCAAAACTGACCTGTGAACAAATAAATGTAAACAGGGGAGCTGAAGCTTTTTGGGATAAAGTGCATGAATGAATATAACATGATTCATTGGCATTGGTTGAGAAATAAAAGTCACAGTGCTTTTTATACAGAAAAAAACGCAGATCTATATGTATGTGGTTGCCTACATCTGAGGAGAATGGGGGGATTGCCTCTTCTTATAAAGCGTGTCCTTGAAAAAATGTGAGATTTGTTAGCCGTCATTCTTGCTGCGGTCCAAACAGCTACTTTGCATTTTGAAATCCCCAGAAAATCAGTAGGCAGCAAGATCTCTGATCAACTGGTATCACAAGACTAAATCTTTATAGACTTCCAAGCTGATCTTTTGAAGCTTTTCATTTGAAAGGTAATGAGTTAACTTTCAGCTGTCAGAAAAGCTTTATTTTTTCTTTGGTTGAGTTGAGTTACTAACTTGATCTTTTGATCATTTGATAAAACTCTTACCATGTATACCCCCCTTTACATCATACCGGTATACAGTATATGGAGATTGTCCTCCCAAGAAAAAGAACAGCATTAATCATTTGTTCAAATAGGTCGTTTCCCTAACGTATATCTGACAAGAACATCAAGAATAGTTTTCGAAGGCACTGAATAGGCACTGACAAACGTCGTGCTGTTGCCAAGGTCAGATCAGAGAACAATTTTATGTGTTGTCTTTAGAAGGCACCAACACATGCATGTCTTACTTAATACGAGAGTTGAAATGACCTTGTATCATAGATATCACTATCGACCGTCTGAATTCATTTCACAGCATCTTTGAATTTGCTGCATCTGCCCTCTGTGCAAACTGGTCACCTTCCAGTCACAGAACAGTGGATAACCAGCAAGCTGCCGTCCTGCAGGAGAGGACTTCAGCTACAGGAAGCAAATGCACAACATTTAGTTCCTACGGTGTGTGTGAACTCATGCGTAGGTGTTGCTCTAATGTGTATGTTTCCGTGTGTGTGTTGGGGCTGCGCATGTGAAGCCTTTCCTGGTGTGAAAGTGTGTGCTGCTGTATAAGTGGTCACCATTTCTCTAATGGCCACTGAAATAACAGGACTGGAACCCGCAGCATGGGGCAATGAGCACACACAGGTACATGCACACCCAAGGTGAGAGCTCCATTAAGGTCTAAAAAGTTTTGAAACAAAACTTTGAAGTGTGAGCTCTGTCTGAATTTCAAGTATTTTTTTTTTTTTTTAAGTAAACAAATATGAATCTGCAGGGAACTGTTCTCTACGTGCTTGACACAAGTGTCACATTATTTCTGATTGGCTGACTTCAGGCGGGTGTTGCATCACTTCTGCTCAGGTGGTTACGCGGTGTTAACGTGCATAGGCTCAATGCCAGATTTGGCTGTAAGAAGAAATAAAACATAAATAAATAAGCAAGTAAGCAAATGAACATAAAACAGTCTGTTTCATGTATCAGTGGAAAAATGTGGGCACAACATTTATTTCTTCTTTCAGATTTCTCTCTCCAGAATTTAAAGCAATGACAGATTTGGTGATTTGTGAGTTGCTGCAGCACTAAATTAACTGTAAATGTCTGTAAGAGTTTTACAGGACTGCATGTCTGAAGCATTGAAATTTTTTGTCCCAAGTAGTGCTAATCAGGTGGCACCTCCTATCAGGCTGTCTAGAACCTCAACTATGGATCTAACATGACCCATAACCTCCAACATCCAACAGATAATCTCTAGGAAACTATTTCTATCTGTCTGTATTTGTGTCCGTCTGTCTTTTGATTTTCTCGATAGCCATTCATCAGATCATGATGGGTGTATTGCAGAGGACTGAAGGGAGTTCAGTGTCAGTTTGGTGCAATTGGCCCAGATGGTGATGCAAAAACAAACAAAATAGAACAGAAGAATAGTGTGACTAAAGTGCAGGAAAAAATGTTCAGCACCATGTTGCTGTTAGTGTTTTTCTGTTGGGGTCTGTTCATTTGGGATCATTTCTCATCTTTTAATCCATTTCAGACTGGCTCTTTGGACTCTTTTAGATTGGGTCTCTGTTTTTTGGAAATTAATTTATGCATGCATTTATGTTTGGTTTGTTCTACAATGGTCTGTTTCAGACGAGGGTCCAAATTTTTGCATGCGTGAAAAACGGTGGTGTCAAAGACAGCAGTACCTCATTTAGATGCAAAAGCCATATAAAGACGTTCACTCTATCTTCCAGTGATTATTGTGTCTACCGTGGTTAGCCAGGCAGCTGCCAATGTTTCACAAATAGTGTAGAAATTACAAGTTTGATTAATATGATATACGTTAATTGTAATAACACAACCAAGTTTTGTTTCATTTCCCACAATCATTTGGCATCATGTGTTTACTCATGGTAATACAAATATCTCTTGGGAATGTGGAATTTGAACATTTTTTTTCTCATTTTCTTTAACTTGTCTGGGGTTGGGTTGCAGTGGCAGCAGTCACTTTTCAGCTCCTCCTGGGTGATCCTGAGGCATTCCCAGGTTAGATGAAATAGGCGATCCCTTAGTTATGGGTCTCCTCCCAGTTGGACGTGCCCGTAAAACCTCCAAAGGGATGTGAGCTCCAAATGTCTAAGCTCCTGACCCTATCTCCAAGGCTGAGCCCAGCCACTCTAAGGAAGAAACTCATTTCGGCTGCATGTATCTTTGGCCTCATTCTTTTGGTAACCATCCAAAGTTCACCATCGTAGGTGAGGGCTGGAATGTAAACTGACTGGTAAATTGAAAGTTCGTCTTCCGGCTCAGCTCCCTCTTCACCACGATGGTCCAGTACAATGCCAACATTACCGCTGATCGCCAATCCTCCAGTCGAGCTCATAATCCATTTTACCCTCACTCATGAAAAAAGTCCCAAGATAGTTAAACTCCTTCACTTAGGGAAGCAATTCACTCCCCACCCAGAGTGAGCAATCAGCTGACAGAGGACCATGGCCTTAGAGCTGGAGGTGCTGAGTCTCATTCCGGCCGCTTCACACTCGGTGGCAACCGCCCCAGTGCGTGCTGAAGGTCAAAGTCTGATTAAGTGAATGGAACCACATCATCTGTAAAAAGCAAATACACACTTCTGAAGTTCCCAATCCATACACTCTCCTCACCATGGCTGCACCGGTCATGAGTGTTACAAACATGGTCTGAGACAAGGGGCAACCTTGGCAGAATACAACATCTACTGAGAATGTTGCAGACTTTGTGCTGAGGATCCAGACACAGCTCTCATTTTGGGTTTACAAGGACCTGACGGCTTGCAGCAACAACCCTGCTACCCCATACTCCCACAGTATCCCCCACAGAAATCCACCAGGACAGATCAGCCAGAACCTCCTCTCCAGCACCCTGGAGTAAACTTTCCCAGGGAGGCTGAGCAGGGTGATACTTTAATAATTGGAGTTCACCCTCCTGTTTCTGAAAATGGGAACCGCCACCCCTCTCGACCACTTTAAAGGTACTGTGCCTGACCTCCATACAACGCTGAAGAGGCAGCCCAACAATGTCCAGAGCCTTCAGCATCTCAGGGCAAATCTCATCCACCCCAGGACCTTTCCTCTGACAATCTTCTTGAGTACCTCAGAGACCTCTGCCAGGGATATTGGAGAGGTTTCCCCCAAGTCTTTGAAAATTATATTTCGGTTAAAAGCACTTATATGCTACAGTATAAGCTAGCTTTGTTTCTCTATTACAAACTTATACAGATACCTAATGTATACAGAAAGACAAAGATGAATATGGATGTCTTTTGATGCAATCTCAGTTTCTGTCACATTTTAAAGTGATGTGCAAGTTATATAAAGCTTGTACTTGCACAATATCCTCAAAAGCATTTTCTCTCTCCACAAATTCTCACTGTTCCCCTGATAAACCTGCCAAACTGCTCTGTTCCTCAGTTCCTGTTTAGACGAGTGTTAAACTGTCTGAATATCTAAGTAGACCTACACATTAAAGGGGGACCATACTTATTGAGGACAGAGTATAACAAATGTCTCAATAATGGAAAAAGACATTTGGTTTACTCATCATGAAAACTGTGGAGCCCTGAAGTCAAAAACTGTTCTCTTGAAACCACAGTTTTATGTTTCCTTGTTGGTATTACAAACAGATACTTTCCACGAAGCGATGGATACAAATCCCTTAATAAAATGAGGAGGATGAGCAGTGGTGAGTGCCCCCAGCTCCCAAATGACAAACAAGGGATGTTTTATTATGTCGGTAACTCAATATACAGAGAATCCACCCAACTACTACAACACGCACTCATTTTAAGACACTTAAATAGGAACCATTGGAGATCACTGGTGAGAAACTAGCCTCAACTTAAGACAAAGCTCTTGTATAGCAGCTTTTATTAGCAGACTTTAATGGTTTGTGTGTGTTTGTGTGTCTGCAGCAGCTATGTGTGCAAAAGCAACAAGAGTTTGAGAGTATTTTCTTGTGTGTGTTGACTGTGTAGTGCATCAGCCAATAGGGGCGGGTGTGTGTACAATGTTGAGGCTTTGTTTAATGTCACTGTCCGTGCTGTAAATTGACGAACACCCAGAGACCCCCACCTCTCCCCCATTCCTCTCCAGGCTTTCCCAACTAATTAAAAATACTCTGCATCGGAGAATGGATTACTTCAAAGGGCACACACACACACACACAGACACACACACACAATAAGGCACTTTATTCACGTGGCATGCGTGTACATCTGCCTTGAGACAAGGAAAATGTTGCTGCTGACATTAAGGTAAATTGCTGCTGGCGTTTGTCTGAAGATTAGAATGTTAGCACAAGCACCTTTCACTCCCTGAACTACACAGTTCGCGTGTGTGGGTGTGCGTTAGTGTTGGGTGCACATGTTAGTGATAAGCATGGAGTATGATTGTGTTTGTGAGAGAAACAAGAAGGAGATAGTGTGTGTGTGTGTGTGTTTGAGCCAGATAGACGATGAAACTGTGTGTGTGTGTGTGTGTGTGTGTGTGTGTATGTGTGTTCCTGTCAATTGACATTCAGAGGTCTCCCTATCTCTGCATCCCTCCATCAGTTGGCCATGTGGACCAATAAATCTCTACGTATACTCAGAGTGGGATGTTTTATTGAATGCCTGCTGCACCACTAAAGGAAAACATCAGAGGCAGATGAGGGAGATCCAAAAATAAGTTCAGAAAGGCAATAGCTAACTGGAGGAGAGTGTACCGCGGACGAGCTTTTCTCAAAACGCTGGTCAATATCTGGAATGGTCCACAGGGTTATTTGATGGCGAGGCTCAACATGACAAGAGCACCGCTGCTATGATTTAATGAGTCGGGGTGAGAGCCTCCATCGAGTCATTTCAGCTATTGTGCTTCTGTCAAGTCTCTGCCAACACTGTTGGCTGTAAATAGAGTTAAAAGGCGCTATGAGTAGCACTTTAACGCCAATAAATTACATTAATTTTAGGACGTAGGACTAATTACTGTAAACAAACATCACCAATCACCGAGACCACTGGCAGCTCTGCACTCTGTATTGTGTGCCAGAAAGTCACTGAGCTGTCAGATTTGTACATAGTTTGAGAGCAGTGGCTTTAAATGTTATCAGCATTGTAAATTTGTTGACACGCAGTAATGCTCTGAGTAAAAGCTGGCAGTAATGGGCTAATGAGCTACGTGGGATGTGCGTGTAGCCAAATACCACTGATATGAATATATATTGGCTATATAACATTATTTCAGATTACTAAAGCTTCATTTCACATTTGAGACCCAGCTGCCATCATCCACACACACAAAAACTGCATTTACCTGAGCATACGGCTCCTGTGCAGTAGTTTTTTTTAGCAGAGAGCTGATAAGAAATGAGGGCAGAAATATATGGAGAATGAAATACAGAAAAGGTCCCCTGACAGACTCAAACTGTCCTTAAAGTAAGTACACATTTCTCTTACACCTTCAAATTGGCTAATTTACAGTATGTAAATGTACTACATAAGCTATTTTACAAACTACAATGTCCATGTGAAGGAAAGAGGAGTTGTTGTTTTTTATCACATTATACATGTTAGAAAATAGTTACTGTAAACATGTGAAAAGACTGAGTACTATGTAGTACTGAATTGTAGAATTAAACTTTTGAACTGTTGTTCATGATTTCTGTGTTGAAGATTTTTTGAGCGGATCTGAAACATGGCATGGTGATGCACCAAAACCATAGTCCCCCAACACCGTGTAAGCCAAAAAAACCAACACACGCTGACACCGCCTCACCCTCCCTCATGGTCAGTTCTGACTGTACCTTAAGCGACTCCCTCAGTCCAAATCAGCCCAGCAGTTCACTTCGGCTCACTTCAGCTCCAACAATCAGACACAGATGAAAAAAAAACATATTCTGGCCCTGGTGGCTCAAAGATGTCTTAACATATCTGCTGAATATTCTGGGTGCTTCCACATCAAATCACCACACCCGTAGTGCTAAAGCCTGAGACATTTCATTAAATCCTGGGTGACCACATTACTGTGGGTTTGACAATGACTGACTGATTATGTCAGTGTGCTGCAATTACAATTAAATGTTCAGTGTGCAAGACATAGGGGGATCTGTGGGCAGAATATGTCAGAAATGTATAATGTTCATTAGTGTATAATTGCTTGAAAATAAGAATCGTCTGTGTTCGTTACCTTAGAATGAGCTGTTATGTCTTACATGTTACGGCACCATGTTTCTACAGTAGCTCTTAATGGCAAACTGAACACTTGCCATTCACGTTTTGGGTTTTTTTTCTTTCTTTCTTTCTTTTTTTTTGTTTTTTTGCTGCCACTTGCAGGTTCCCTGAGGAAGTGGAGAGTGAGGCAACATTTTTCCAATCTCCAAGTTCACTGCTAAAAACACACTGATCTCTTAAGGCCTTGGTCTCTTTTTTTGTTACGCTTTATAGTACAAAGACAAATTGATTTTGACCAAAAAAACTACACTTTTAGCCATGCTTGCAACGTTGATGTGTTGGTCATCCCAGGTCCCTTTAGCATCTGAATAAGACGCTACCAGAAAGGCTTTTAAAGACGTGCTCAGCGTTATGAAAATGCTCATAGTTCAGTTCTGTTTAGGCACCAAAACCACTTGGTTAGTTTATGGTACTAAAACTTGGTTAGGTTTACAGGAAAAAAAAAGTTCAGGTTCAAATAAGAAGTTTACATAACATTTACAAGTTTTACATTACATAACGTCACTTCACCTAATAATGCTGATATTTGATTTCACATGGGTCACAAACCCTGGTCTTGTGGGTGAAAGAACTGCCATGAAATAATAAAAACTTTTAAACAGACATCCGTGGTTCCCAGAAAATGAATCGTCTGACTTTGACCTTTTGTTTTCACTAGAATGTCAATATGTCAACATCTAATTGGTGTATTGACACTAAATTTTGTACAGATATTTTAGTTTTGTCTGCGTTTTCTTGTGGATCTCAGAGCTACCGTGTCTGTTTCTCTGTATTTGTGCGTACCTTCAACTCAATTTGCGCACCTGACAATTAAGCTTGGGTTTGGGAGCCCACAGTCTTCCTGTCCTGAGCTAGCATGTTACCTGCCAGTCCTGAGCTAGCTAGCCTTCTACCTACCTGTCTTGTCCTGCCAGCTCCAGCTCCTCAGTCAGCTAGCCATCAGCCTGTTAGCCTCCAGTCAGTCCCACCTTCATCACCGGCCTCCAGAGGAATCCTGTTTACATCACCGGCCTCCTGCTGGTCCTGTAGGGCTGCCCCGCCTTTGCTGCTGCTGTCTGGTTGACCTCCTGAGCAACTCCACCCTTCGCTTCTGCCCCCAGACCATCCGCTTGAGGTTTGTTGCTCAGCCCCTGTTCCTTGGATGGCCGTCTGAGCGCCCCTGCTCTGCTCCAGTCCATCCTTCTGTTCTTTAGCTCCCAGGTCACTTGCAGCTCAATGGTACCTTGTGGATTAGTATGAAATGCTGAGAGGCATGGCAAAGCATCGTCTAGTGCTAATTAGCTAGTTTTAGCATCATAAAATGCTAAACTAATACAGAGAATATTCTACCTGCTAAACATTGTCATTGCGAGCATGTTAGCATGTTGACCTTAGCATTTAGCTAAAAACACTGGTGTGTAGAGCCTCACAGAGCCACCAGATGCCTAGTCTTCATTTAATTTTAATAGTAAACTGGTTATTACTCTTAATAATATTCAAATGTCAAATTAATTTAGTTTCCCTTGGGGTATTAAGAGTTTGTATTCAAGCAAAATTTAATAGGATTGTCAATTGTAGGTTAAATCCCAATAGCAGTAAATAAAGGGCAGCAGATTTGAAAATGCCGGCATTATATTTGTTCATGTTTGTCCTTCAGTATAACACTACTACACCATTAACGCTCATAACAGTCTTGTTGATCAAACCCATTTTCAGACTTAATATGGAGGCCTGCAAAACAGGCCGGAAACCAGTGACAGATGAATCAAATGGAACAATTTTTCTGTGTCACAATAAATTAAATTAATGGAAAATATTATATTATAATACATATTATAATATTCATGACATCCACACAAATAAAGACAAAACACATCAGCCTGTGAGGGACACACACATATTATCTATTCAGTGTTTTCAAACATTTTGTTAAGTTAATTTTAGAGGGTATAAGAAAACCACATTTTAATATTTGTGTGATTAAGCTGTGCTTTTTTTCACTGAATAAGGACACTGTCTAACAGGATCATATCTTCAACTTACCCTCACCTCCAGGTGGAGATAAAAGCTTTTGTCTGTTCCTTATTCAAAGAACTGCTCTCAGAACTTAAATAAATTAAGATGGTACTTCTTGATATGGGTATTTTCTAACAACACAATATTCTCAACACAGCCCGTGGTGTGCAAGCAAAGACGAGGACGTGTTATCATTACCCTACTTTTTGAAACAAATGGTGTGAAGCCACAGAGGGTGGGGAGGAGTCGTACCATTCATTATGATCCAGCAGATAAGAGTCAATTTCCTGGTATTTAAAAGAACTTATATAAAAATACAAAGTGTAGCAGAGCTTGGTTGATCTCATTAAAATGAGTCACTGAAAAGAAAAGGTGGCCTCCAATTCCTCCCCATCTACTGGATGCTCAGATTTTTCGGGTATGCATGCGATGCTGCTGCCTGAAGGAACAATGGATTCTGTGCTACTTTTATCTGAGTGAAAACTGTGTTTTAGCAAAACATTCAGCTTTTACAAAAACATATTGAGCAAATAAGGTGATGCAACATTTACAGTATTATCGCAAGACTATATTCAAGTCAAAGCTTGAAGCTCTTGCAATATCTTCCAGACTCTGCTAGTTTAGGTTTTATTAACAAGATTTTGTATTCTTGTCAGTTTTCCATATTAGTTGCAGACTGTGAGGATTCAACAATGATTTGTCAGCACCGTATGATTTTCTACAGTCGTTTCTCGTTAACACTAGATAAGCGAAGATGGTTGTTTTGACCGTTTTCAGAATTAAGTGCAATAACTCTAATTTCTAGAAACACATTTTAAATGAAAATACAAAGGAAAAGTCAGGCACCAGCAGGATTATATAATTTAATTCAACTAAGGAAAAAAAGTGATTACTTTTAGCTATTTTCATCATACACGGTCACATTGACCTCAGAAATTCCCATGGTTATATTGTTACACTTTTTAATGTGGTTGGAGATTCATTTTGGTTGCCTAGCAACTATCATTGTGTCTGTCAAAGAAACTTTGCAAATGGTCTTATTTTCCATTAACTTGCCTGTAAAATACAAATTACGAGACTAACTGCTCTAATCAGTAGAATAATTGAAAAATTTGAGGAACACAAAGTAGCGGAGACTGGGGAGGGTTGTAACACTTTTTGTGTCAAAAGAGGTATAAAATTTTGAGAAAAGGTAACCTTGCTTACTACAAAAAGAAATGTTTTCCATTTATTTGTTTTATTGTTTGCACAATTTAAAAATATATAGAAAATGACAAAGATAACAGCAGCAGAAGCAACATACAACAACACAAAGGCAGTATTTGTACCATATATTACATTATGTTGCACACTTTTTGTTTTAGATCAGGCTTTAGGTATTGCCTGGGAGGATTTTTTTTAATAAATGTTAAAATAAAAATATTGTATAATTTCATAAAATACACCTCTCCTTCTGAGTAGTTACTACAAGGACCTTTATATTTTGTTGATTTTGGAAGCCCATGTGGATAAAAGCAGTTTTGTTTTTGCCGTAGTAACCACAAAAGATAACATGAAAAATAAAATTATCTAAATAAAAATCTCCTTCTGCTTCCTTTTAACTGGCTAACATACTACCCACTGTAATTTTGACTGGAAAAATGTAAACACAGGCCCCTGTCATCTGACTTCAAGGGGACCTCAACTCAGTGGCAGGTTTTAAGAATAACTGTATAGAAACAGCCAGTCTTCTTGTAGATGGTCTCATTTTCTCTACAAAGGTCATATAGAGGCATCAGTAATAAATTGAGACTGTTTCATAACCAGTTAAAAACTCTGTGTGGTATCTTTAATCTAACATTTGAATGGGATCTCTGATTGTTATTACCCTGCAGAATACTGCAGTGAATATATGGAATCATTACGGTATATGCCATAAATACATAATTAAACTTCAAAAAATTTACATTTTGATATTATTTCACTTTTTAAATGATATCCTAGCAGAATAAATACATTAACCTCTTAATTGGATATTTTATCATCAAAGATTATAGAGGAATTTAAAAGGTCAAAATGATCCTTACCGCAATTTTAGCAGTTATGCAACTCTGGCACTTCTCAAAGTTCACCTCAAAATAAAAAATATATATACATTTTCCCCTGGCTTATAGTGCTGTTTATCCATCTATGATAGACAGAAAATATTTCCTACATGAAACTGCTTACAGCAAAGTGTGTGGATTATCTTGAGTAATGGGATCATAATTTTTGGAAAGAGAGGCTGGTTTAAATTTTTTTTTGTTTGTTTGTTTTTTTTGGTGTTGAAGCCCCACAAGCTGAGGGCTATCCAGTCCCATCATACTGGAAAGAAGGCAGATATCTCTACGGCTGGTATCTCCAAAACTCAGCAACTCACACCAAAACTATCCAGATTGATTATTTGCATTACAGGCAAGAGGAAATTCTGCATTTTTGATTTTGATGTGAACTGTCCCTTTAAACATAGCTTTGCCACATCATAATATTTTTCAACAGCGATGTGTAACCGTTTCAGAAGGCTATGGAAGACATTTGCTGCATCTGTATTTTCCTTGGAACCTAATTGCATTAATGTTTAGGTATTAAAGTTCGTCTGGATTGTTGATTTAGATGGATAAATAGCACTCCAGGCCAGGGAGAAAATATATATTTTTGATCTGTGTGTGAACTGTCCCTTTAAAGAAAGCCATAAAACTGGAGCAGTTCGAGTTTAGTATCAAAGTATTTTTTTTACTTTTGTTTTCTCCCTAGTGTGGTGCTGAAAACCTAATAATAATCCCACTGAGTGGGTCTAGGGAATGTAAATGTTGCCCTCCACAGTTGAGGCCCATTTCTTCTTCACATTACAGGGAGTGTCTTCATCTGAGCTCACATATGGGTTTGAGGTTGACGGGCACTGCTGGGCTCTCACGGCCCATCTTGGGGCTTTCCTGCTGCTGCTGGATCCCCCGCAGTTTAGCCTGGAACTGTAAAGAGTCCAGCTGTCGTCTGGGGCAGTGGGGAAGCGCTGTGCACGCTTTGGTGCTGAAGAGGCTTTGGGCGAGCTGAAAGAAGCCTAAAACAGTTCCTTGTCTCTCCTGCAGGGGACAGAGCAGCGGCGTGCAGCGCAGAGCAGAGAGTGACAAGTCAGCAGGCAGAAAGAGAGAACTGAGCTGTGTAGTCCTGCTGTACGCTACTGCGAAGCTTCAGACCTCGCTGCGTGAGTGTGCTGTCTGTGAACCTGCCTCGGGGGGTAAGCAGGGGGTGACCAATCGTTTGACATCGTTCAACCTGTGTACTCAGAGTAGGTGTGTGTTCAGGTTAGAGTGTTTACCCTATTTCACTGTTTCACACACACTCACAGTGCTACAGGCTAATAGATCAAACACAATTCCTTGTTTGCCTTTTTTTCCTCCCTCTTTGTCGATCTCTCTGCCACAGAGATCTTTACCTCAGCTGAAGAATTACAAAGTACATTTCTAAACTGACACTCAAAGTATTCACATCAATAATCTACTGACACTCCTGGAGGTTATATGTTTGAGGAAAACTAATAAACTGTGTGCACAGATTGATAGAGAGATATAAATATTTCGAGGAGCACTCAGTCAAGTTTCATTCCAGGGGGTGATGAGACTTGATTTGAAGCTTATTCACAAAACATTTTAAAATACAGGTTCAATCCTATAAGACATGTGAAATGGGGTTATGGGCATTTGTGCCATTTCTCATGAGTACTTCAGTTGCTAACATTTCAGTCTCTTACAGTTTCTTATTCCTGTGTTTAAAATGTGTATTTCAAAGTGAGGTCCTACTAATCACAGAGTGACACCATATAAATATAATATAAAGCCTCTATACTTCATTCTTCAAGTCGTCAAAAGGGAATTGTTCCTCCTTTGTACATCTATCTTCAGTTTTTCACAAGGTGATGTCTTTAAATATCTTGTTTGGTCAAGTTAAAGTTCAAAGATGTTAAGTTTAACGTGATAATAAAGGAAGAACAGGACATCTCCATGTTTGAGAGGTTGAAAACAGAATTTTCTGTCATTTTTGCAGGAAAAGGAACTTTTAAATAATGACATAGCATTTTACTTGCCCCAAGCAAGTGAGCAATCCTTATTACTGAGCCCTGATTTGTGATGTTGGTCTTTTGCATTGTTTTAAGTTTTTTGTGTATTGTGCAGAAAAGTGGACAACAAACCTTAAAGTCAGCCCTATACAGGATGTAGGCCAAAACTTGTCAAAGACATTTAACCACAGTCAGTTAGAAATTTTTATTTCTCTAGGGGAGAGGGCCTCAAATTTATGTATAAAAAGTAAATTTTAAGCCACAAAGTAGCAAAGTTATGTGGCTTTGACCCAGTTCACGTAGCTTTTTGATAGCACTGGCTATTTCGAAAGTAACATCATAGTTTTTATTGATTTCTTCTTAAATTGTGTTTTAGTGTGTTTATAATTTTCTGCTGTTTTCTCAGGTTTTGTTTTTGTTCTTTCACACTTATTTAAAGGATAACTTCGGTATTTTTCAACCTGGGCCCTATTTCCCCATGTGTATGTGTGTGTATGATTGATAGGTGCATCTCGTTTTAAAACTGGTGCGGTACTGAGGGACGCGGATGCAGCCGGCAGCCGCAAAACGAGTTATAACGGTAGATATCGGGGCAAATTCGTCCGTAAAAGTTTGTACATTAAACGTGCTTTTTTTCGCCACAGTCCAGCTCACATCACCTTTAAGGTCTGTTGCTCACTTTTTTTTTAATTAACTTTCTTTATTGGAAGTAATTTCACAGGGAGCAACACAACAGTGGAATGTGACAAAGAACACTTCCATTCCTTCCATTTTTCCCTTATGCCTTTAACCCTCCCACAGTCCCACCCCACCTAAAGGAGAGTGATTATCATTGTACATCCATTAATCATCATCATGTCAACAGTCCTGAGTACATGCAACAAATACACAAGTGAGGAAAGTAAGTAAAGAAACAAATAAATGAAAAGAAGATGAAAAGAAAAAAAAGGTATAAAATTAAAAATAAATATAAATAAATAAAAACATTTGGGGGGCTCAGTCATCACACTCAGGCAGAGATGCCAGAGATTCAATATGATTTAAGAGAGGTCTCCAAGTCTTTTCAAATGTGTTTAGGGAGCCATTGAGGGGAAATCTAAGCTTTTCAAGTCTAATGGACAATAACAGCTCTTTCACCCACCTGTTGTGAGATGGAGGTTGAGGGTGTTTCTATTTAAGGAGTATGAGTCGCCTGGCCAACAGGGTGGTAAAGGCAAGAACGGTCTGCATTACTTTAGAGGTAATAGGCTGCAGGGGGGCACCAAACAGGGCCAAGAGAGGTTCAGGAGTGATAGTAGTATCATATGCTGTATTAAGAGTTTTGAAGATTTCGGACCAGAATGTGGCAAGCCTGGAACAGGACCAGAACATATGGGAATGGTCGGCTGGAGATTGTTTGCACCTATTACATGAGTCAGTTATATTGGGATAAATCCGAGAAAGCCTCAAGTTGAGGCTTTCTCGAGATGAACTTTGTGCACAACTTTACACTGTAGGAGGCCGTGCCTCGCACAGATTGAAGAGGAGTGAACCAAACGTAAGACTTGTTGCCAATAATCATCAGGCAGCGCGGTTCCCAGCTCTCGCTCCCAAGAATCCTTGGGGCCAGACACTGGGCTATCAATAGCAGAATTGATAAGGCTGTAAATAGAAGAAATTAGCCGCTTTTGTTCAGGATCAAGAGCCAATAAAGAGTCTACCAGAGTTTCTGGAGGACGAATAGGGAACTTGGGGTTCTGGTTCCAAATAAAGTGCCTTAGCTAAAAAAAATGAAATAGGTGGGATTTAGGTAAGTCAAACTTCTTTGCGAGCTCAGAAAAGGACATAAAAGTCCCTTGGTTGTAGAGGTCCTTAAATTTAGTTATTCCTTTGTCATACCAAGTCCGAAACGTTAAATCAGTGCAAGAGGGCAGAAATAGGTGATTGTTTACAGTGGGCTGTTGCTCACTTTAGGTCTTTCACCATAACAAGATGTAGAAAATAAGATAATTATTATAAAGAATTTGCACTAATTGAACTACCTTAACATACCGAACTAAGCACGTCGCATCATAACAATGTTCATTCAGCTCAGTAAATACAAATATTGTATGTATTTCATTTAAATACACTGCTGTGATACTGTTGTGCTCTAAAGGGGAATAGTAAGAGGGAAGGTTGAAGGAAGACAATTACATGCAGCTCTCACCTTTATTCATCTGTACTGAGTCACGTAACAATGCAAACAAAATATACAGTACATTTTCCAAAGTACAAACACTCTTTTTACCACAATGTATCTTTAACACCTTGTAAATTATTAAAATTGTTACTTATGTTGGCTTTTTAACCAAACTATTACATGACATTAAATTAAGAAATACATTTTTAACCCTTTACATTTTTAACCTCCAACCTATTCTTACAGTTGACTGAACAAATGGTTTTTACAGTGTTAGAATAAAAAATCACTAAAAACATACAGTACAGTCTGTGTGAATACAACAGCGTGTGACTCAAATGTAAACAGTGGTGAGACCAAAGGGTCTAACGCGCAAGTACAAAGGGAGCCATTTTTCATCCATATAAAACCACAGAAACAGTAAAAACTTACAAATATGTGTAAATAAGTTCAAAGTGCTTAATGCACAGCAATTAAATATATTAAATTGAATAAATAAAAGGGGAATAGTAAAGGAGAAGGATAGAGGAAGACGATTTCGTCTGTATTGAGTAAAGTAAAGGAGCGTGATCTCCCTACAGGAGCCCTGAGGCATTACCAACAGATCAACAAATAAACAACCCACATCAGCAAAGATCTGCGTTTCTCTTTAGTATCACTGGCTGCCTAAACAGTGTTTTAACAGTGACCAATAGTAATACACACAATACTCCACTAATAAAATCTAG
>JAJHUR010119784.1:9701-22385 GCA_027495735.1 Lutjanus campechanus
CATTAAAACATTGTGGACACCTTCATGGAATATTTTATGAACACGGGCTTAATGTCGAAACCTGAGCAAAAGTTCCAGGGACGTGATCATAGCTTTGATATCACTATCGATTGGTTGATTGGTTTGTTGGTGTTTCGCTCGATAAACTCAAAATATGTTGTTTAGTCTGTTTGGGATTCCCACCCACAGTTTTAGAGTCAGTGATGTAAAAAGAGGCCCTCCTCAGGACCAAAGAATACAGATGCCTTCATGAGGCGCCGTCAGGGGTTTTACACTCGTAACTTCTGTTGCCAGCTTTTGTTCCGCGCCGTCCATTACTGCCCAGTCGTGGCTTGCCCAGCATTTGAGGCTACGTCCCTTACGCCTTGTTTGTGCTCGCCTGCCAAAGAGTTGTTGGGGGCTGTGTGTGTATGTGTGGATGTCTGGTCTAAATGATGGGGAGGACGCCTTTATAAAGTCCAGGGCCCATGTTAGGGACAGAGAGGGGGACAGCATTAATCTAAGAGTTCAAGCCTATAGTTGTCACCTTGTGCGGGGTGGAAGGGGTGAGGGAGGCCGAGACACTGACTTAAAGGCCTTTAGTCTGAACAATGGCCGCCCTGTGTTTTGGAAAAAGGCGAGGAGTTCACAGTTCAACCCTCCACATCCTTTTCTTTCACTCGTCTCCCATTTCTCAAATCTTTTCTCACCAAGTGTCCACTTTTGACTCTTTACCTTGTCTCCTTTTTTCTCACATTCACAGCTTTCTTGCATACAGCATCTCCACAAGGACTGAAGGAGGAGCCAGTCTGATAGATATCTAGGGTTTCCTCTGTCAGAGAGAAGAGTCGTATAGAAACAGTGATACAAAAGTTACTTAAACATGTGCAGCCTTTTCTGTTTGTAGCAGCAGTTCTGCTTAGATGTCATGTTTAAATAAGCTGCCGCAACATGCGGGCAAAATTTGTGATTGCAGAAAGACATTAGCATCTAACACGCAGTTAGGACCATTTAAGAGCCTCTCAACACCCCTTACCTGCTGCGCTTCATTTTTTAAAGTGATTAAGAAGATTCAGCTGCAGAAAAATCTACAAGATTTTCCTTTAAAAACAAGAAGGTAGACGTGTAAGTATTAGGTAGCAAAAGTTGGGCCCATAAATTAAAATGTGAACAAAGGAATCGTATCTAGTCAGTCCATATGGACTTTCCTCAGGTGGTGCAGCACAGGACATCTATTTATAGGCTCCTAACAGGTGTACTGAATAGCAAATAAAGAGAACAGAGCGCATGACGTCCTACTGGCTAGCATAACTCAGGCAAAAATGGGCATAGGAATTGCACGGCTGTCCTGTGAGACAAAGATTAAACAGCAAATATTTTCCTGAATATATTTTATATTTTAATTCCCTGTGACCAAAGACACAAAAATAGCCAGATATTATATTTCCCATAAATAAGTTTCTACATCCACACACACAGAAAATATCTGGCTTATTTCATGTGAAAGTAGATGAATGCATTTAAATATTACAAGAAAAAATATATAAAAATATTAAAGTCTGTATTACAACCCTACAGAGGGCCAACTGCAGGGTTAACTGTTCGGGGGGATGTGATAGACAGATGCAGACAAGATCTGAGAGAGTAAAAAGACTCTTCAATTGTTACTCATAATTAAATTAAACCATTCATTGGGCTGGTCATGTCAACCCACTCATTAATAATTCAACAAGTGCATTCTGACTTCCATTTATCATAATTTCATTATCGATTTTCCACTTCAAGAGAGCACAAACACGTTCCGGCGTGGAGGCAATTTGATCAGATTTGCCGTTTACTCCTAACTGTTCTAATTTGGTATCATTTGCATGGTGGGACTGTGATGGAAATGCGGCCTGTGAGAAAGAAACTGCAGTTTCTGAATGAGTGAGAGCCATGAAAGGAGGGAGAGGAGGAGAGATAACCTCCAGACCGTCAGCGAGGGGATTATTCTCCCTTCTGTTAAATCAAAATTCCATTTCTGTTCCGCCTTCACCAGGTTTGGACGCTCCCTCTGGCCCCTGACGCCTCCAAGTAATGCAATTAAGATCCATAAGCTTTTCCCAGGAATGAAGGGTCTGAAAGGGGGATTGTTCCATGCTTCACTGAAGTTGGGAAAATCTGTGTGTGTTCTCGTGTGTGTGTGTGTGTGTGTGTGTGAAGATGGATTGATGGAGGGGTGGAGCAAAGGAAGGTAATAACAGTCGTGTCCCCTCTCCCCTCTACTCAACCATGTCAAACAGACATGAAGAAAGAGTTTGAGTTGTGTTCAGCCCCCTCCAGCACACACACACACACACACACACGCAGAGTCATTTCTCTCACTGCCACCTCGAATCCCATTGAAATGCTATTGTGTTGCCATAGTGTCAGCGTGACTTTTTGAGCAAAACTTTTCCCTTTCAGCCAATTCAAAGCCCCCATAAAGCCAAAGATTGCTCGTTAGCTTTCTAAACCAAAAGCTGCATTAAAAATTTAACATGTTGTAGCTTAACTTTGTTTGGTTGTGAGCCTTCTGCTTGTGTTTTAAGCTAAGTTGAGGACTGCGCTGCAGTTTTTAGATGAGTGATGCTTTGGTAATTGAAAGTGAACGAGGGAGCAGCGGGGCCTAATGAGCCGCGGTCCCTCAGGTCAAGAAGAGCAGTTAGAGAGATAGCAGAATGATTTGTTTTGCTTTAAAGATCCCCTCCACTCAGAAATGTGCGTTTCTTACATTTGTGACGCCTAAAATGTCAGACCTTTACTATACTGACTTACATCTGTGCAAAGTTTGTCATCAGCAAGGTGTTTTCATATTTCTCTTTGGGGGGACTTTAAGTTTTTTCGGATAACTGAAAGAGTTCAAGGATTCATGGGTATTCATTTTCATTACACAACACAGAGTTGTACAATACAATTAGAGTTGTAGTTAGTTCATAATACACACAAAGTACAACACAGATGATTGAATGATTGATGATAGTCCCAACAGTCTCTGGTTTCTTATTGTCTGTCCAGCCTGAGTCTTGTTTGATTTTCCTCTATCAATGAGCACCCTTAAGTCCCAGCTGTCGAATGGCTCTTATCTGCGCTCTCCTCCGCTCCTCCTGGGGCGGTCACCCGAGGCGGTGAATCCAGCCGATGTGACTGAATGTTCGAAAGATGCTGACTGCATTTGTTGATCGTCTCGGGGACTGAGCTGCTCCTTAATCCAAACCCCACATCTGTATTTTCCAACGCCTGCAAGTATATTTCTTTCATAGGTGACGTGTGTTTTGGCAATAAAGCTGCAAAAATGACAGATTAAAGGAGAAAAGTAGTAAAGTTTGAAGGAGCTACCGACCGCTGCATCCTAGATCACCATGATTCATATTTTATAGCACTGTTTCTGAAGCTGAATGTGCTCTTTGCACATCAGTTTATATAAATAAATTCCTTCCTGAAATGACGTAATTCAGTTGATGTATTTACGCATTTGTGCACTGCAGGTGTGTTACCATTTCTGGTCATGTGCATTCCTTATTCTTCAAGGTGCTTGTTTTCTTTGCTCGTGTGCATCTTTTATATATTTAAAAAAAAAAGAAAGAACATTGTATTTCAAGCTCATAGTCGCCCTGAAGAACTACACACTTGAAAGAGCCACAGACGCTCTGTCAGCGGCTTCTACTGTACATAAAGAGGCGAGTGGCAGCGAGTAGACGTTGTTTATGTTACCCAGGCAGCATCCTTCACTTCTCCAGCTCACCCTCAGCAAACAAGACTCCATTTCACTCCATCTCTGTCCCCATGCTCTGCTTTATACTTCTGAATACCCAAGAAAAAAAAGAATAAAAGCAAACAGAATCTTTTGCTTCACAGGTCACAATTTAATGCAGTTAAGGGCTCGTTCAAAATGTGTTGAAAATACGGCCGCACACACTATGTGGCGGAAGCGTTTTGATTAGAGATGCAATTGGATTTTCCTCCCTTCTGTCGTCGTTTGCGTGCTCTGCCCCAGATTTGTCACTTTGCCAGCATTGTTGGTTGTTTTGTGCGTTCAGCAGTGGCGTGGGCAGTGCCGAAGCAGTGTTGTGGTGCGTTTGAGAAGATAATTGGCTTTTCACCGAAGCAGTTTTATGCTGATACAATTGAACCAGTGCACAGCGTAAAGGTTAGGGTGATATTAGGCTCCATACAAATGAGAACAGGACAATACACACTGAGGCAGATGTCAAAGCCAATCTCTTCTTTTAGCCTAACTGGAAGGAATGTGTGTGTGTGTGTGTGTGTGTGTGCAGCACAGAGGTTTGTGTGCTCTGCTGAGAGAGTTAGATCTTTTTCGTGGAACAAATGAAAAAGTCAGTGGGGTGTTGAGTATCTTACAGCCACACTTTTAAGCAACTTCACTTAAAGGCGCTCCGTGCAGAACGCAAAAAAAAAGCTATTAACCTCACAGCCGAGTGTGCGCGCACGCAGACATTAGAGCTGATTAAAGCAACTAGTTCCAGCCTAGTAGAATTACTTGAAATGATTAATCAAGCTCACATGCCAAATTAAAGCTAAAGATTTTCTCATTTTCTCTGATTTATCTTATTAATTGAATAACTTTGTTTGGGCTGCAAGTGAGAAAAAAAAAACAAGCAGTCAGTTTGACAAAATTTCTTTGCTCAAGGTCCATTTTCTTGGAAATCTTCTATATAATATGTAACATAAGCATGGATTTATTTATTTTTTTTATTTAATAATAAGGCCCCAAGTAAAATGTCATGTCAGGCAAGTAAATGCTCAATTGCCCGACTGGGTAAGTGGTAAAAAAGAACTGAACTATTAAATTACTTTGATAATCAATTGGTAATTTTTCATGCAAAATGGCAGAAAGTGCTCTTTTCAGCTTCTCAAATATGGAGAATTTCATGCTTTTCTTCGTTTTTTGTCATATTAAACTGAACGTGTTCAGTTTTTAGACAAATTGAAGTGCTTACGGACATAACCGTGGACTCTGAAAAACTGAGTTGGACATTTTTCACTATTTTATGACATTTTATGGACGTTGCAGCCCCAGATTAAACATGACAATCGATTATTATTTAAAGATAGCAAACAAAACAATCTGTACAGGGTACAAAATAGATTTCTGAACAACTTTAACCCTGACACGTACATATTCCTGTTATTATGTGGCTGAAATTCCACGACGTGATAATAACTGAACCATCTCCGAGACAACTGAGTGGCCTCCATCTGCTGATGAAGGCCACAGGATAATGCTCGAAGCAGAACATTTCTCAGTAAATCAACCTTGTGCTCAGGTTTTTCTTTTTGAAAGCCATTAAAAAACAGGAAATTGTGAGTGTGTGTGAACATTCTTTCACTATTCTATGACTTTATACACTAAACAATTAATTAAAAATGTAAAAAAAAATATTTGAAATAATGGTGAGATTATTCAATACTGAAAATAATCACAAGTTGCAGTCCTAGTAGTCATGCATCACACTGCCATTTGGTTCACACGCTCACACATTATCCCAACCCCCCATAACTCCCATTAATGTACTGTTTTTTTCCTTTTATGATAAATGTTTAATAATTCAGAACGTTGGCTTTCCTCTTCTCCGCCTCTCAGCTCCTTTGTGTGTGACTGTATGTCTCTGCTCAGCTCTCTGCCACTGAGCTCCGGTGCTGCGGCCACTCTTTGAGTGCCTTTAGTTGTAGTGAGGGAAATCAACTGTGGCAGAGCTGTAAATTATTCCTCTGGAGGGCTAAAGCGGCCGGAGCCCACACTCGCTCCCGTCCGCCATACCTTTATCAGGGCCCAGTCGGTTCCTATGGGCCCTTTATCCGTCAGGTCTGAAGGGCCCCAGCCAGGCAATATCAATGACATGGACCACAAAAAGAGGTTGTTTAGTGTGCAGGAAGAGGGACAGAGGATGGACAGAAGGGGAGAGATACAAAGAGAGAGGAAGGGAAAGTGGGGGACATATCACAGGGCTGTTATGTGTTAAATTAATTTAAGGACGGAGTGTCGAGAAATGGGAGGAAGTCAAGAAATGTTTACATTTTTATTCGAACAACAAAATACATTTGTAGTTTGACAACTAATGATTAGTTTAATCATAGATTAATCTCTTGATTATTTTGTCAATGAGTTGATTAGTTGTTTGGTCTATGAATTATCAGAAAATGGTGAAAAATGGTTAATCAGTGTTTCCCAAATCCCAAGGTAGCGCCCTGAAGTCTTGTTTTTTGTCCACAACTCAAAGATATTCAGTGTACTGTCATAAAGCAGTGAAGAAACCAGAAAAAACCATTTGAGAGGCTGAAAACAGAGAATTTGGATCTTTTCTCTTAAAAAAAAGAGCAATTACTCAATTATCAAAATAATTGGCAATCAATTTAATAGAGGGTGTGCACGTGATGTCACAATGGGCGGAGTCACTGCAGGTACAGCGGTTGTTCACAGCTTAAATGCCACAAAACCACAAAAAATAAAATGGGAAGGGGCTGTTGTGTGGTTGACTGTATTAACTGACTCAACAAGACATCAGAGTGATTTTTAACAAAGAAAACAGAAGCAAATGGGTCATTGAAATTCACAGAAACAACCGGAATCCAGGCACTAAACCGTGGATTTGAGGTTTTGGGGGAAAATCATACCAGTGTACTGAATAATGTTATTTATAAATTAAATATTTAGCATCTTTCATTTATGTTGAACAATCGCTCGTCGCATCGTGAATCCTCATAGCTGCTGCATGTCCAGTGTCATTAAATAAAAATATCTGCACAGAGCAGAATATCCTTCGGTGTCCTCTTAACTTTAATTTTGCCAACAAATCCCACCTTGAAGCATCAAGGCTTTTGTATGCCTTTCTTATGTGTAATGTCAATGAACCACTGTATCTTTGGTAAATTGTAAGGATCACAGTTTCCCTAAAAAGCAGGATATCTGACTGAGCGGGAGTGTACCAGTAGGAAAGTAACATCAGTTTATACCCTTTATAGTCGATTAATAATCGTAGCAGCTCTATAAATTTGATTAGTGTTTGTTTTGATCTTCTTTGAAACGTGAGTCTCATTTCCATCATCAGCCCTATTTGATGTTATTTCCTGACAGCTGGATTGAATTGGGTCAGAGAGGATCAGACTGTTTCAAAGGGAAATCTGGATGAATAGCGCTGTATTAGGACTTATGGCTTTAAGTATGTGTCACGCTTACAAAATTGGATTTTCCGTCATTTTAATACAGCTAAAAAAAACTGTAACATTAGCTTTAGAGATCAGAATATCAAAAGTAAATTTGCTTATTTGTCCATTCAGAGGAAATTAGTGGTCAACAACTTGATGATCAATAAATTAAGTCATTTATCGAGCAAAAATGCCAAACGTTCTCTGTTCATGGCTTCTAAAAGTGCTGCTTTTGCTCTGTTTTATATCATTTAAGTTGAATTTCTTCTCTTTATTTTATAATAAATAATTGCACTTTGCAGGCTTGAAGTCAATTTCTAAAAGCAGTGCTGCTCTGAAACTTGTCATCATGTGTTTTCAGACCACAGATCTTTATGCTTCCACTCAAGGACTTTTGCTTTCCGTTCCCTGATTTGAAAAGCCCACTTTTTCTTGACTTGAGATGCTTTTCTCTTACTGTCAAAACAGTTTCCTCTTGTGTACTTTGTCTGGTTGACATGTTCAGATGAGGTATTTCACCCTTTTCATTCAATTTGAGGCACATGTTTACTCCAAGAAGTCCATAAACAAATTTTTACTCTACAAAAACCGTACAAAAGATCTCAACCACACGTAAAGAAAATGAAGGGGGGCGACTTTCTCTTTGCTCTGCTGTCTCTTAGTTTAAGACTGTGCAGCATTGTAAATGCGATCTTTAAAGCTTTGTTTACATGGTAGACAGGCCTCCGCTGTCTCGTCCCCCTCACCCTCACTCCTTCACCGCCTGAAAGAGGACTTCCTTGCATTCTGATCGCGGGCCTGTCTGTTCGTGCGGGCTCTAAAGAATACTAATCAGCGAGGCCTCCTCCGTATGCAGACTCTTTTCAGTCAAGGATGGTAGAAAATAACAGGAGACATATGATAAATGGTTGGTCCCATATTGCTCTTACTTATTATCTAGTGAGAGCCAGACTCTTTCACAGTGCTGGGATGGAGATGAGGTGCATATTATTGCATATAGGACTGAAGCTACAGCTTATACTGCAGCTCTCGTGTTAAGAACAGAGTGAAAGGACCATTCAATCGACTGTTCAGGGTCTTAACTAGACAGCGAAGAATTAGATTAAAATAGAATTGGCTTGGTTTCTCCACAGCTTTATCTCATATCATGCACATCATCATGTGGGACTGCAGAAGTTTTCCCACAGTCGACTTCGACAAGAGTAACCTAACAGGACTTTTGGTTCCTGGGCCTCAAAAAGTTCCTTCCAGCGAGGAACTGTCGGGCTGGACTTGGTTCCATTTAGACTGCATGTGAACACTGGTTGTTCTGTAAATATCAGGACTATGGGTTGAGAATTCTGTTTAATGTTCCTGACTTTTATGTAACAGCTACGTAACAAACGATAAAAGGGAGAGATAAAAAAAAAGAGGACGTTGCTGATGTTCAATAATAACAGAGAAAGAAAAATAGAAAGCAGAGAGAAACTCAACTGAAACTAAACTTGATGTGCAGAGTGTTACGATTGTAGAAAAAATATATATATATGTAGTTTGAACAGTTTGTGCATCATCCACAACTTAGGGTGGTTTAACACGGTGAAACCTTGACACAACTAGTTGCAGGTTGCAAATTGCATGAAACATAATTTCTGTATGATTTGACAATGACATGATGTAATTAAAACAATTAAAGTCTCATGCACTTGAGACAGTTGAGCAGCTAATTTCACTAAATTAGCTTGCTAGATTGGTAATTTTTCTTTGTAATAATTGTTTTCTTGCTAAGCTGATTCTCTTCAAAACATTATATAAAAGCATAGCAACACAGCAAGCAACAGTGGAAGTACTTTTCCTCGTTCACATTTGTTTGTTGACAGTTGTGACGTTACCAACCTCGCATGAAGTCTCTATCTGTTTTATTATTTTGTTAATCTTGGTGATAAGAGGCAGTTGTCGAGTTGAAATCATTTAGGTAAAATAAGGTGAAATAAGCCTGATGTCGTCATGTGACATGTTATCAGCATTTTGATTGGCTGATGCATGAAACTGCTTTCACAAAGTTCCGAGGTTTGCAACTGTTGCTGCCGAGTTTCAATCAGGTTTCAAGTGTGTTTGCAGAGCGCTTTTACACTTTAGTTTCACCTGAGTTTCAACCAACTAAAGTTGCATTTAACAGTCATCTTCATGTCGAATACCTGCGTCTGTTTTGTCATGACGGACGCATGGTGACTGTGTCATTTATGAACTCAAACTGTGATGCCTTGCAGTTCTTTAGTAAAACAGAAAATGGCTCATACACTCAGTTGTTTGTCTGAGCTTTTCCACTGTCACACTTTTGCTTTCAAACAACTCAGATATCAGAGTTGCAGAGAAGTAAATGACATAGAACCCATCAAGCAACAGAAGGTCCTCATTTTTACCTCCAGGGTTTAATTCGTGGTGCTGCTTAGTTCATGGAACTCTTTGGTTGAAAAGGTCCATTATTTACACACATATGAGCGTCCAAGAAGAACCACAAGGCTCTATGCTGCCGCTGGCCCCTGAGCATCCCAGCTTTACATTTCTAAAACAACCGCCTTGTTCACATGTGAGCGGACAAACTTAAACTCCTAAATGCATCATGGTGTCTGTTGCAGTGTCACCATTAATAGAAGCCTTTGATTGAGACTGAGAGGGGAAATTCTACCAAAACTCAGTCGTTAAGTTAATGGAAAATGTGCTAATTTGTATTACAAAGTGGACGTTATTCCACTCACTTGCTCCTTCTTCACCCCCAGTAGAATCCAAGTGTAAAAGCTTAGATCAGCTTACCAGGCAGCCAGGGCTTTGGGTGGTCAAATGGGTTCAACAAACCCCCCCCCCCCCCCACCAACCCCCCCATCCTTAGTGCCTGGCACAAGCTGTACAGAACACAAACATACTTGCACAAACACACACAGAGGAATTAGAAAACATCATTGCCATCCAGGGATACTTTCCAAATATGCTAATGTCGTGTATTTGACCTGTGTGCTCTGTCTACGTTTTTTAAAAGCATTCAGACACCCCCAGAATGTTGAGAGACAAGTCTTGTATGAGGTTAAAGCTCCGCTGTTATCGCACTAAGCCAGAGAGTTCAGGCCATCTTCCCCTTTCAGTGGCTGGCGGCAAAAAGAGAGGATGAGAGGAGGAAAAAGAAAAGAAAATAAAGCAAGCGGCACCTGAAATATTAAAGCCATCCTTTGCACACACACATGCACACACCTATGCACGCAACCGCTTCCTTTCTTTGTCTCACTTTCCCACACATAGACAGAGAGACACACCCTTCTGACTTACCTGTTGGGGCCTCGGGGATGAGGCTGATCAGGTCTAAATACCCCTCCGGCAGGGATGTCTTTGATGGCTGTTGCCCAGCCTAATTTGAAGCCGGGCTCATTGCAAGCTTCCCCGTGGGATGCTGGATCAAAAAACAGCCAGTGGAAAGAAAGCTGGGCCTGGAGGTTTGTGTGTGTGTGTGTGTGTGTGTGTGTGTGTGTGTGTGTGTGTGTGAGTGTTACTGTGGATGCACATGCCCATTATGTGTGCAAGTGTGTTGTATGCGAGTGGATGTGTGTGCTCACCTTGCATTTTGTCTAAGAGCTGCCAGTTAGAAACGGTGAAAGAGGACAGAGGACGGGGGTGTTCCTGACAGTTCCAGCCAAGGAGCCAGCGTTTCCATTTTGTTCGCTGGAAGCCGAGTGTGAAACTTTGATGAAGAGCAATTTGCATCTCTGGATGGCTATGAAGAGGTCGGCTTTGTTCACTACCATCGAAAAGCCGTGCCCGCACACTGCTGGCTCCAAAACCTGCCCACCCCACCACCAACCGGCACCCACCCTCTGCCCTTCACCCACCGCCCTCCTGGCACTGCTGTTCGGCTGCTTCGGCCAGCCGCTATTCCACCATTGTGTTGTGTGGCCAAGAGCACCTGCTGGGAGCCCTTTCATCAACCCTCTCTGGGGTTTTTCAAAGAGGTCCAAGGGCACCCCCCACCCGCAGCACACACACACTCACCTAAAATCAGACAGATAGGTGGAGACACTGATGCAGAAAACATGTGCGTCCGTCTGAAACCAAGGCAGTTAGTGGAGACATAACAAACACCAGGGCTGGGATGATACACTTATTTCCCAATTCCATACTATCCCGATACCTGTTGCCGATTCAGTATGTCTTGCAATTCCATATTATGATCTGCTAAGATTTTTGTTTGCTTGTTTGCTGTCGTTTTATGTGAAGCCTGTGAAGTAGAACGGATCCATTTGTTAAGATAATATTACAGCGATTGCAATGCTAATTTCCATTGGGAATTATGAGTTAGCATTGAGCTAATGGCCCGAGCGCTGCATAAAAAATTCATCCTTACCAAACACAGCATCAGTCTCCGTCTTATTGTGCATGCATGGGAGGAGTGGGCAAAAGGTGAATGAAAGTCACCCCTTGTTAGCTCAAATGCACTTAATGCATCCCATTTTATAAATTCTGCCTGATCTTTGAAGAGAAAATGAAAGAAAGCTTCCTCACTGTCCCGTTTATTAAATCTGAACAAATAGTCCCCTGTGACTGTCTGTTGAAACTGTTAATGAAGGGGGATGGTGTGGGAGACAGTGGAACAGGAGAGAAGACAGCGTGGTTTGGGATTTGTGTGTGTGTGTGTGTGTGTGTGGTAATGAGGCTGAGAGGCGAGTGTCTGGGTTGTATTTGTATTCCGGTGGCCGGGGGTATCCGTGGATACACCTAGGTGACTGGGAAGCATGCAGAAGGAGGAAGTGGGAGAGCAGTTATTTCACAAACGTGCCCCCTGATACCCACGATGATTAAAAAGAGCCACACAGCGAAAGGTAACTTTAGGTCAATACATGCTCATCTGCGGGTACATCCTCATTCGATTTGTTTTGTGTGACTGTTTCGCAGATAATTTTATGAATCTCCTGAATCTTTATATTTAAAACATTGTTGAAAACATCAAAAGGAAATCTGTCCTAATTCCCTGTGGTAAATTTAAATGAATTTCCCGCAAGACAGGAACTTGAAAGCATAAAAGTCTTGTATTTCGTAAATGTCTGAGCTGTATTAAATCAGCAGATGCCTGCAGATATCAAAGAAGCTATTTGTAATATTTTACTATCCCCTTGAACAAAACAACCACAATATATCTGTGTGCATTTTTCAAGGATTGCTGATCAATAACCCTCTCCTCTGTTATGTCAGTGGATGCTGAGATTTCAAGCTTTGCACAGAGCACAATTTTGAGCATTTACTGAAAATACAACAAACTCCCACATCCCCTGAACTACCTGCATGTTTGGCTTCTCCAAGACCAGAGTGAACATTTGTCTAATGAAAGGTAGAGGGACGTTTGACCCTGAAAAAAAGTCACTACTGATGAAGAGTTGGCACTGTATTGGTTGGACAGTTAAGAAAAATGTTCTGTTGGTAATTTTAACTGCATACAGTAAGCTAACTCGCTAATGTCTGCAAACATCGACTTTCCACTGCATAGGCATGTAAGCTTTT
>JAJHUR010119785.1:0-17644 GCA_027495735.1 Lutjanus campechanus
TTTGATTCATCGTCCAAACGTCGTCTGGAGGGCGTTTTTTACCAAATGCCGATGTCTCGGCGACGTCTTCCCAATGTGCAAACGCTCTCCATAATACGTCTTGCCGATGTAACTTTATTCATCGTGCCGACGTCGGCCAGACGTATGCGTGCTGTCTGGGTATGGGTCTGCTGCAGCACATGACGGTGCAGGAGAGGCCTCAGAACAGCCAAACAAGACGATCAGTGTGTCAGGTTCAATCTGTAAATCATAAATTTTATCACAACATATAAAGATATCCTTCCACAAAAGGATATTCTTTGGTCAAGGCCAGAAAGTATGACTTAGAGTACCTTTTTTCACAAATACCAGATATATTTTGTTAATCTTTTCCTTTAATGATGCAGCATGACTTTAAAATGAATCAACTGCAATCTGGTGTTAGTTGAACTGAAACGGATCCTCACCATCCAAATAAATGTTCATTTTACTTAAACCTTATAGCACTCTTACCTGTGTAAAACACATTTATAATACTAAGCAACACTGTCTAACGGCTAAATTCCACCAGGCACGGCTGTGTGGCGTCACGGCTGTGTGGCGTCACGGCTGCGTGGTGTCATGGCTGCACCACGTGAGCCGGAGCTGATCGCAGCCATTCTACACAATGCTTGTGATTCCACCAGCAGCGCCTCGGCTCAAATATGCGCCCAGTCTATTTTTGACGGATGCTGCGTCAATTAGCACTGAGCAGAGATTAAACAGACAAGAAGTAAGACACAGAAAAGGCAGGAAGAATCTGGTTAATTTTCAAAATAAAAGACCCTGGACAGACTCACAATCATAAAGACAGACAGACAAAAAAAACTATTTGACCACGTAGCCTAGTCAAGTAAACATAAACAGACAGGCAAAACACTTCGCTGATGAAATCCTTATGAAATGCTTCTGAAACTGCCCGTCTGCAATCGTGCAGAGGACGGATCAGAACTGTAGCGCAGTCGTGTCGTGCTTGGAGGAATCAGCCGGTAAGAACGCTGTCTGCTGACCTTTTTCTGTACTAAATCATACAATGACCATGATATGTCATCAGATATTAAGGCAACATGCTAAGTCGAAACGCTTCTCTGACAACAACACTACAGCCGGCATGTTCTCCTTTGAAATGTCCGTTGGGGTGCAGAATGGGTTTTTGTTTTGGCCACACTGCCTGTTTCACGTTTATTCACTTTAGAGTTAAAATTAATGCCAAATGTTCACCGAATGAGTAACCGGTTGATTCCACTGGGCACAGCACGTCTGCACCACGGTTGATCCGGCCTCCACACGGCTGCATGCCCCCACCAGCAGCGTTTCAGAAATGTGTCAGCAGCAGAACAATTTGATTATGTTCACTTGCTCAGATTTTGTGTATTTGGTCCTCTTTCCTTGCTTTTTGTGCTTTTACCATGTATAAGAAGGTTATGTACCTAAATGGTTTATTTTCTGTCTGTCTTTGTGATCATGAGGCTGCACAGGGTCTTTTATTTTGAAAGTTGGCGGGATGACATGGCACAGCCATAATGCGATGCAGCCATGCCTGGTGGAATTTAGCCATATATGTATATATATATATACATATCACTTGGGCTGTTAATATACATTTAGCATTTAGATTTATGTAAACTAGTCAGCCATCCTGTTTTAACTCTGTATTTTTTTTACTTCTTAATTTCTTTGTTGGGGATAAAATCCTACTTTAGATTCTGTTTATCAAGCAAAATAGTAAACATTTGAAGCATTTTTTGCCATTAACAGCTTCTCAATTATGAGTATTTGGTGTTTTTATTCCTTGTTCATAATTATAAATTGAACATCTTTGTATTTCGGATGATTGATCAGGCAAAACAACAAACAATTTGAAGACTTTGGGCTCTGAAATATTATGATGGGCATTTTCACTATTTAATCGACTAAATAAGTTATTGAAAATTAATTGTGAGATTAATCTATCATGAAAATAATCATAGGTTGCAGCCTGAGTCTTTCAAAAAATGGTTTTAAATGTAATTGTGGTTGGATCAAGCCAAAAGTATGTATTCCAATGTGGTGAAATGAACCAGAAATGTTTTTCCATATCTGTCCTTCAGATATTGCCTCTTAAAACTACATTTGTAAATGCTGTAGTCTGTAAACCAGAGTAATACACAATGATACACCTAAAGTGGTTCCTGTGGTAGAAAGTGAGCAAACAGGAAAATATTATTAATGGCCGTGTGATTTCCTAATGTGAGTCAAATGCCACATTTGCTCCACTGCAAAGCGTGACAGTAAACTGTCTTTTAATCTCCTCGTCTACTTTGATTTCACAAAACTGTGTGAAATTAACATTTTGTTTTTGAACAAAATGTTTGTTTATACTTATGCACATCATATTTGAGTCAAACAGCAGCAAATGTTAATTTTAATTACATCAGTGGTTTGAAGTAGGAACTTACAGAAGTCCATCAGTTTATAAATAATTCTGCCTTAACTTGAACTTTTGCTGTTATTTATTCCATTAAATACACCTTCTTTAACATGTCTTGCCACTGATGCAGGGTGGGTGGCAGTGGTTTTAGCCAAGATAGGGTTATCATCTTTTTTGCCACTCTGATCTGCAGCCAGATCCATTGATATAGTACATTGGGTCTAATGGTGAGTCAATATTCAAAATTGCAAATATTTCTTTATGAATCCCCTCCCCGTACAGCTTCAATTTTGGTCAGTTCCAAAGTACAGTATGTGTGTAAGCTCTCCAACCTGTTCTCAGTCCCTCCAGCACAAATTTGTTCTACTTCTGTCATAATTTGAAACAACTGAAGAAGTTCTAAAATACCTCATTCCAGCTGATTTTTCTTTTTTTTCCATAATGGGCTGGTAGTGACTTTGTGTCCACCTACACACACTTTTTCCCATATTTCATCTCTTTTCTATCCATATTACCTGACACGTGTGAACATTTGCCTATTTGTGACACAATCTTTACATTTGTCTTATCTTCCGTAATCCTTAAATAATTGTAAAAATAAACATTTTGCGTTAAATGATTAAAACAAAACATCTCCCAAACACAGACTTGCACAGAGGACGCGTGACTGGAAACACAGCAGACTGACATTGAACCAGCGTGGTGGAAAATCAGTGTGTGGATGTTTTTTTTAGGGGGGGTTCGGGGGGTTGAGATGGACGGGTGTGTACTTATATTTACCGTCAGCTCTGATGACTGTGGTACAACTCATATTCTCCTGCTGCGAGTGAAGTCGTTCTCACTCAACGATCACAACCTTTCGATTAGTTTGGAGACTATGCGCTGCCAGATTTGTACGTGTCACCTTGTCTTAAACACAAGTGAAGTGCTTGTTGAGAGGGCATGATGATGTATATGTATATGGCAGCGAATCAGAAACCTCCGCCGTGATGTGCTATTATCACTCTCCCCGGTGTCGCCCTATTTCATTTCCACCTTACCACTGACCTTCATTGAACAATGGATCCTGCTGACTTAAAGGTTCCTCTGTCCTTTCTGCATGGATGATGGACGCCCCACCTGTCCTCGTGCACCCAGCACGAGGACTGCAACGAGGCAGATGTCTGTGTCTGTGGCGCAGACCCACGCTGCCGCCGCCGCCGCCGATAAGGATAGTCACCGCTACACTCTTCCTCTTCTTTTCCGGAAATTGACTGCAGGCTCTTCAATTATTCACACTGTTGAATAATGTCGTTTTCCGTCTTTATCTGCGCTTATCCTGCCCGGTGATCCTTATCTGAAGGTTGAGTAATGGCAGAGTCGATGGGGGGTGGCAGGATTTCAATAGACAGTCTTCATCGTTGTTGTTGGACGTTTAACCTGAATAATGTTACAATTTTGGGACAAGAACAAAGATGAGAAGTTGATAATGTTTTTCATATTACAAGCTACAGATGTAGGAAGAGGGGGCAACACATCTTTTTACAATCATCTGAACACATGTCTGTGCTGAACAGCTCAAAGTTACACTTATAAAATCATTATGTGTAATGTGAAGCCTGTTGGGTACAGTGATGAGGCTGCAGAGTATCACCAAACTTCTTAAAGGGACATTTCACAGTAAAAATCAAAAATGCATATTTACCTCTTACCTGTTTTGGTGTGAGCTGCAGAGTTTTGGAGATATTCAACATAGTGACATCTCCTTTTTCTCAGATATAACTCGATATGACTCGAAAATATGGTTAGAAATCTTGACCCGGTTACTCAAAATAATCCACAGAGCTTGTGAGCATTGTCTCTAATGTGCAGAAGGACGTGTGCATCTACTCATAGACAAGAGGCCACAGCTCAGCCCAGGAGGACGCCATTAATGTTTACATCCAGCACTGTCACAAGTACAAGTAAACCAAACTTTAATGTTTCAGCCTCTTTTAGCTCATTGTTTTGGTTTTTTTTAAACACAGTTACACAGTTAATTCTCACCACTCATAAATCTGGTTTTCAGCAGCAGCAAGCAGCTGTTTTCAGACAATAAAGCTCCAATAAAGCTGCAGGAGGCTGACATGTGACAGGTCAAAAAATGTCTGTAAAGTTAGATGACACCATGTGATGAAGAGACTCTCTGCGTGATCAACCTGAGTTTCTGGCTGTTTTTGGGTTGTTATCACTATAAAAGGGGGACAGTTCCAGTGTTTCAGCTGGTGACATTTTGCAGCCACAAACAAAATAAAACCACAAAGAAAACAGAAATTCTACAATCAATCATCTGATCCACGTCCTCAATCCATAGACTACACAGTTGTTGTTGCCCAACCTGCAAAGCCTGATTCAGTGATTAACGTGATGGCATTTTACTTTTCCAGATCCACGGCTTCAAACCATTTTGCTGTGAAGAATGCAGGAAGATGCCATTGTAACTTATTTTCTCTTCTGGGGGAGCGAACACAACACACAGTGTTTCAGTTACAATTCAGGATTTAATGGCAATGTTTTTTTTCAGTTGCTCAGTTGGGCAAATTGGTCAGAAATCTACTTGCCTAAAGTCCATTTTTACTTGCCCCTTTACAAATTATTTTATTTATTAGTGATTATAAAATAACAACAAAGACCAAACTTAACTGTCATGTTTCCTCTGGGGCTGCAGTGTCTGTACAATTTCAGAAAATAGTGAAAACTGTCCATCCCAGTTTTTCAGTGTCCATGTTGGTGTAATAAATGGAGAAAAGTGGGAAATCTCCATATGTGAGAGGTTGAAAAAAGCATTTTCTGACAGCTTTGCATGAAAAATTACATTAGCCATTAGCCCATTATACCTGATAGTTTAATTCTTTTTTACCACTTGCCCAGTCGATCAAGTGAGTTGCTAGATTTACCAGCCTGACATGATCTGCACACTTTACAGCTGATTAAAGTCACTTTACTAACCCGAATGTGATGTTGACTTTTCTCACACACCAGGAGGGACTCTGGTGTGTGAGAGAAGTCTCTGCCGGTAACACAGAGCAACAAATCGCCCACTGCTCCTCATCCTATAAGCTCAATATCAAGAATAATATAGCACGTCTTATGACATTATTTGTAGTCCATTCAAACACCAATGGAATTTATTAGTATATAGCAAGTTTATAGCTGATGGCACCAGTGGCCATAACAACTTTGTAAGGTGATAATATATCGAGGCTTCGTGTCTCTCATCTTGTCATCGAGTTCTGCCCCAAATAACAATGTGATGATTTGATGATTCATCTTTTTCCTGCTGCTCATCTGGCTCTGGATTGCAGCAGCAGGCCCTTCTCCAGACCATGTCCGCCAGCTTCTTCCCGAGGTGTTTCATGCCAAATTGAACAATATCCCTCCAGTGTGCTCTGGGTCTACCCCGAGGTCATGCCCAGAAAAACCTCCAGAGAACGGCATCCTAATCAGATGCCCAGAATACCTCGACTGACCCTTTTCAATGTGAAGTAGCAGCTCATTTCAGCAACTTTTATCCGTAATCTCATTCTTTAGATCATTAAACAAAGATCATGAACATAGCTGAGGGAGGGAACATCAGCTGTTAAACAGGGAGATTCATCTGCTCCATCTTAATCCCATTCTGAGCGTTACAAGCATGTAAACTTTGTCAACTCCTCTAATATCCTTACAAGAGTTGTAAGTTAACAAATTGCTTATTTGACTAACAAATATTTAACCCTCAGCATTGGAAAAGCATTGGTGTTTCTGTCTTTAGCCATGTTTCTACCCAAAGTACCCGAAATGTTTAGTCCCAGAACTATGTTACAAGGTTCCTTCAGCACATTGTAGCCTGTGTGTCCACTGCAGTCTAAAATCCCACGAAAATGAGATGGAAGTAAGGGGCTCAGCTTTCCTTAGATACCACTGCTTCAGAGGGCACTTGACCACATTTTGTGCACTCGACAGGCATCTTCAGAAGGCATTTTATCATGTTTTATCCAGTGGAAGGGCACTTTATCACATTTAATCTATCATAGGGGCATCCATGAGTGTGAGCCCCATAACTTGTTTGCTTTTTAGATACAACATTAGTGTTTACATTGTTTAGTGAGCGCAAAACAACAGTGATTTCTGTGTCGTTTTGTCTACAGGATTAATCATTCAAGAAAAGGCGTTCACGTGAGTATCTTCGGTGTTAAAAAATTGCTTTAATCGGGCCAACATTATTTCTGGTGTAAAACGGAGGGCTGAAAATCATTTTTACGAGTGTATCAGCTCAGGTTGGCAGCGTGGAACTCAGTTTCACATAAAGCAGACCTACTTGACTCCACTGAAAGGTGAAAACTCAGTGATTTATAAAGATTTTGAAGGTGCATTATCAACCAAAAATGAGGGCCATTCTTCAATATGACAAGACAAGAAAGTACTCGCTCTCCTTTTCGCCCTGTTCAGAAGGAATGTTGACAAGAAAGAGCAATGCCCATGTCTCATAACAGACAGCACATTCCCGAGCTGTCAGCGCACCACGAGCACTGACACACACACACACACACACAAACAAATCATTATGTTGCAGGGGTGGATGCATGAGTACACACAATCGAGAACAAAATCGAATATATTATCCCTGCAAAACTTTCATTGTCTGCATACATATTTTCCAACGAGTCTCTCATGGAAACTTTTATTTCTCAGTTTGACAAGATTAAATCACAGATAAAATTAAAGTGTAAACACATTTAATTAAACTAGAGCCATAATAAATAAATCTCCACTCTCGTAGATAGCAATCAGACAATACTAACTCGCCCAAAAGGGGTGGCATGACTCATGGCACAATGATTTAATTTTGAACTGGCATTTACAAGGACAAAAACAATCAAAGACTCGCAGACTTCCCAGAAGCTGGAGCAAGTATCCATTAGATTCAGTAGATTCTGCTCTTTGATACTGGCAGTGCCCTGAGACAGAGCAAGGGAGGCACAGACCCGGTGATTCCATCTTAAACCTCATGACTAATCTCTGACAATGATCTGTTCTTTATAAGGATTACATAATGTGCCATCATTAGTCATGTTCCATGAGCCATATGTTGAGCTAATTGACAATAATGGCAACAATCAGGATGAAGTGGAAAAGCTGTGGAAAGTAGCGCACCGACCAGAACAGATGGTTTTGTTTTGCCTCCGTTCTTGGTATCTTTTTTTCTCCTTAAAAAGTAAAAGATCAATCCGACTTTCTCTGTGCTTTAATTTTTACTTGAGGCAGACAATTATGGCACCTCTGGGCTCAGCCGGGGTTTAAATCCAGCTCAACAACATATGACGCCCTGCTCTGTGTCCTCTCATTCACCATTAATCTGACGAAGCAGATAAGTTTAAAGGGTCAGACGGTCCCAGCAGAAACCGTACACGGTGAGGTCTGAGGATTATCCTGTGTAAGTGATGTTATTCTAAACAGACATGCTGCTTTTAAGCCATAAAAATATATTTTTTAGGATCACAAATGACATTTTATTCACCTCTATTCTGTTAGAGTAGTGGCAGAACTCTCTGGGTCAGACATCTCTACCCTAAACCTTTGCACATATCAGCATTTATACAGACCACATGGGTAAGTAGGATAAGGTTGTTTTTTTTTTTTAATCTTTAGTGACATTTGACAAAATGGAAGAAGCTATCACACTGCACCTGATCAGCTGTGCACCATCCACTTTCATATGATCTCCCCTGTCAGAGTGTAAACTGCTCCACAATAGGGGGAACGGTCTGCGGACAGTTATGAGACATTTTCACGTTGTGTTCATTGACATCTGCTGCATGCACTTACATTTTAGCTAACATTTGACCTTTTTTTTTTAAATAAAATAATGTGCAGGACTGCCCGAGCTGGAAGAAAATATGAGAAACTTTCTACCACAGAAGTCTTGACAAACGTCAACCACTGTTTTCAGCGCAGGCACATCCAGTCTCCCCCCTTCGGGTGTCCACCATGGGACCTTATATTGAAAAAAAAAATCTACAGTCAAGGCAAGAGAAAAGTTATTTTGTTTTTGTTGTAGTATCATTTAGTTTTGTGTGAAACAAACATGGTTGTTCTTTTTAATGTTATCTAATCTGATTTCTGTTTTTTTCAGCTACTCCTGGTCTTCTTATCAGCCAGGAAGCAAACAAAGCAAACAAAACCCGTTGTAGTAAGACTACATGCCAGTAGTAAACACTACAGACATTATAGTGTGGTTCTAGGTAGCTTGTGGAGAGCATCTCTTGTGAGACGTAAAGTCCTTCTAATTTACATATTTACAAAGTCTTGTAAAAGTTTATAAAAGTTTATACACAAGTTTTACAACAAACTGCAACTTTCTTGCCTTGTAAAATTATCTTTTAATGTGACAAACCTGATCAAAAAAATTATTTGTCTCTCGCTAACTAACTACTCACATATTTTATGTCCCATTTTGGTCCACTGAAGTGTGAGAGACTGTCATAATGTTAAGACAGATATATTGCTCAATCTATCGCAAGGTAGTTAACACAAGAAAGGCAGAGAGTAAGTGCAGCCAAAATTTAGCAGTGAGTAGGCAACTGTCCACTCTTTGTGTTCATTAGGATCATGTTTGGTGTTTTCTTTCATTTGAATGAGACATAGGGAAGTTGGACACAGTTAGCTCCTCATCCTCCAGCAGTGTGCAGTGTCCAGCAGTGTCCATTCATGTGTTTTGAAGGAGTGGTTTTGGAGGGAAGCCTGAAGGGAGAGGGTGGGATTTTTTTGGTTCAAGACTTTCACAATCTAGCTTACGTTACCAACCCAAGCTTTAAGCTCAGTGATCAGATGTTTTTTTTTGCCAAAATGCAACTCAGGAGTTGTAAATTTCTCCCCAAAGTTTTATGTGCACTTAAGACTTTGTAGAGGAGCCAGATATTTCCTTCTTTTGTACTGATGATTCAACTGGGAGGATTTTGAGTCCATCCAGACCATACAAACGCTCCAGCTATGAGTCACGTAACTTCGTCTAAAGGAAAAATGAATGAGACTTTTACTCCCGGAACCACGGCTGCTGAAAACAGCTCCCCCAAGTTTGCACACCTAAGCAATTGTGCATGTTGTGTTTGTTTTGCTTTATTTATAAAATTGTGCTTTAGCTGAACACACGGCTCTCATTCTTAATCAGTGTAATGTGAAGTATATGAAGCCCACAAGCCTTTCATTTACTAACATCTTTTAGAAATCATTAAGAAAAAATAAAAAGAAACTCTGAGCTTTGAATTTTTCCTGGGAAAGTCTACCGGGGGATTTCATGATCAGCATTAAACATCAAAACAAGATGGGGTTTTTTTTTTCCTTGTAGGAAAATACACATCAACATTGTTTTGGAACGTATCTCAGAACTGAGATTTGAACATGAAGCATGAAAGTGAAAGAGAAATTTGAATGATGGAGGTAAAAACTAATCGGGGCAGATGTACCATCCCTGGAGGAAAATGCCTCCCCTGTGCCCCCCCTCACTCCCTCCGTCCCTCACCATCCACAGATGAATGTTTCCAAGGCTGCTGGTTGGAAAGCACTCAGCATCCTATCTGTTTTGATCATCAGATTTCTGACAGCACCACTGATTGTAGATCACGTAGCATGTTTGCAGCTCGAGTGCCTCCTCCTCCTGCACTCTTGATTTGCCTTGCTTGCAGATTTTCCTCCATATGCAGCACTTTGTTGGATGGCATGCATCTCCTGATGAATGGGGGAGACCTTTGGCCCCTGTAGCGGCGTTTGAAAACAAGTGGAATCCATGAACGTCGAGTCGGGCTGCAGGCTAAAACTGGCATGCAATAATTCACCACTGATGTACCATGCACTCCAAAAAATAAAAAAAATAAAATACTGCCTCACAAGAACATAATAAATGTGATAATTATCAGATTCTCTTCAACATCAGCTCCTTTGTGTTTTAGCAAAAATAACTACATTGAAATAAAAGAACAAAACATCACAAAACAACAACAACAACAAAAAAAACAGCAGTCACTCTGCTCATTTATCCCAGGTTTTTGCCCTGCGGCTATAAAAATCAATCTTGGACCTTTTCCTCTTTGTATTGTTCCAAGCTAGAGACTCTACGCCAGATTTGCTCAACCTGAACAATTAGAGCTGACCCGTCGTTAGAGTATTACTGGTGGTTTGGCCCCATGTTTCATCCTGGCTGTGTCACAGCCGGTCAGAGAGAGGGAGAGTTTTGAAGTGTTGGTACAGTGAGGCTTTCCATCACCTCAGCTAGTTACAGTCCAAGAGAATGATCCATATGGAATCCATATGCATGACCAGCGTTACCCTGAATGGGTTAACGATGGTCACGGCCAGGTCGTCATGCTTCAGGGGCACAAAGGCTTTGATGGACTGCCTCTTGATTTAGTGCCGGAGCCACCGGGAATCAGTCAGGCAACTGCTTTCCTGGATCATCAGAAGAATGTAGAGTGACTCCAAGCTGTGTTTTTAGAGCTAAGTGTTCGAATTAAGGTAATGTTTTAATGCTGTGTTTTTGAGGAGGGGAAATGTGTAAAATATGGCCATTTGTCGAAGGTAACAGTATATCACAAGAGTAACCGCTAACTATACTCTTTGCCTGGCTGTAATGACCATACTAGCAGCCATTGGCTCATTTAGCTTTGATACACCCGAATATGTTATTTGGGAAAGCACAAATAACACAAAGGACCCAAAGCTGCTTGTTATTATTCGGGAAAATTTTTTTTCCAAAATGTAACTTTCAAGAAACCTGAATGCAGCATCATTGTAAATTAAGACGGATACCATCAACTGAAGGATACTTTTAATATCCTCCTATTCCTTTTTCCAATATAAAACAGAATTATATTGCCAATGAATATTAGGTTAGAAATGACAACATTTACTCAATTTAACGTAACTTCCAGTATAAACCACGCCCAGCTCAGAGGGACAGATACAGAGACAGATCATTTTTTGTTGGTTGAACAGACACTGATTAGGGCCGCACAATTAATTGCAATTGGAATAAATTTGCACTATGGCCAAGTGCAATTTCCAAATTACAAAATGAGAACCAAATGGCAATTTTCTGAAAAAGGAAAACTGTTTGAGAAAACAGAATTACAGTGAGGGACTTCAGAGCTGCATAGATGACGTGGCCTAAAAATCTTGTTCTCCAGATGAAAGAAAACATGTTTGTTTGGTACAGACCTCAATAAATATCACATCATCACCACATTAATATTTTTTTCAGTGAACATGAAAATTGTAATGGAAAACTGTTTATTTCCACTAATCACAATCGCAATTTAAGTCAAAATAATTGCAATATGACTTCTTTACCAAATCGTCCAGCCCTGACACAGATACAGATAATGACGTCTCTTTGGACCTCTAGTAGCTAGAAGCAATATTATGACTTGAGTCTGGCCAAATCTGAAGCAAGGAGCACTGGAGGAGTGTTTGTATTTAACATTGAGACGGAACTCAGCAGCCTCTCAGTGAACGTGGTTGAACAGGCCTTCGAGACTGACTGAGACCAGCTTGACAACAGGGAACTGCGGATTAAGGATTCATATTAAACCAAACCAGAGCTGTTGATTGTTGAACTCTGAAAATACAAACCAAGACATTTTTGGTGAGTGTTATTTAGTTTCTGTCACATTTGAAGTGTGTTTTACAAAAAAAGATCTTCGTAGAGAAAGGTGCACAGTTTATCACAGAAAATAGGTGTAAGAATATTTCCTTTCTTGACATTTTGTGAGTCTATTTTGGTTATTTATTAGATGACACTGCTGGCATACATCTCCCAGCTGAAACTACAGGGGGATCAGACTATTGCCTCTTGAGCCACAAAGTGGTATTATAGTACTAGACAGGCTAGTTGGTTAGCATGCTAATTTCAGTAGATATCTCAGCAACATAATACATAGACATCTTTGACATGATGTCATAACTGTTACTTCTTCACAATCTGTTGATAACATTAGTTCATTTTTAAGTTGAAATTCTGACCATATCTTACACCTTCAAGAGAAAATCTCAATGTATGCTGACAAGAGACTAAACAACAAAGATAAGTGCCAGACGTTCACATTACTGGTGCACAGAAATTCAGATTTATACTGATGTCATGTTCCTTTGTGACTATTTGGCATGAAGAACACAGTTTGTTTTCCACCTCGTAGCCTTGCGGCGCTATAACTCTTCAAAAGAACTCAGGCACAGCAGAATGGGCTAATTGGGTGGAAACGTGTTGACATTTCACCAACACGTCTCCCAAGAAGTAGCATGAGATGCATCCAATCAATTATTCAGATGATCTAAGCATGACTAAGACACCAGACCCCAACGCTGGACATACACTGGCCTCCCGCCTCAAGACCTAATGCTTCCCTGGGAGAACGTCTCCTGCATCTGTCTGGCGTGTTGCACGAAATCTCCTGTGTTCACTCGTGCATCTCTCACCTGGAAAATAAAATTTTGTTTCGGTGACTGGCTGCTTCGTATCCAAACATCTGTGCAGCTGTGTGCACTGTGCAGAAGAAGAGTCATTCTGATCCTGCTGCAGAGAAATCCCTTCTTAAAGCAATTTCAATAAACGATGTGGGACAAAATCCACACTCATATTTCTCTGCAAAATTAATTCCAAAGTACAGCCAAAGATAACATGAGCAGTCAGAATTAGACAAATCAAGTGGGTATCTTCCAAAGTTACAAGTCTTTTTAGCCCAGAGTTCCCTCTTTGTGTTATTATGCTGTCTGTGGAAAGAGAAAGATAAATTTTGATATTAAAAAGACTATAACTTTTTAAGATTCCCACTTGATATAACTAACTCAGACTGAAGCCTTTCCAATGGATTTTTCACAGAATGAAGACTGTGGACTTTCTCCCTCATCTCTTACATAACAATCGCTTTAGAAAATGATTTATCTGAAGCCAGTATAGACAAGAGGAACAGTTACAACAACCTATAACACCTTCAATGTACATATTGTGAGTATTCTTTTAAGACAAGTTTGAAAAAATTGGAATGTTTCCTTTAATTCCTCAGAAGATTCAATGCATAGTGAAGCAGTGAATTCAAGGATTACTGATTCCTGGTCTCTATTTAAGGCTCAAAGATATTTAAAATGTTCCACGTCTGCAGATAGCTGTGGAGATGTACCAGATGCAGACACATTTTCATTCATACAGCTGTGGAGCGTCACCGTCAGTCTGGCATTCCATGCATGGGCATGTCCGGATTGACATTCCAGTCACAATCAGTTGGCGGTAATGCAGCATAATGTTGTTTACTGACCGCCATAAAAAATCAAGAAGAAGAACTATGCAGGAGGATTCAGCTTGTTGATGTGACGGCCATTTTCCTCTGAAATCACACTCAGGTTAGGAAGCTCAAATATCGTACTGCTGCGTTCCAGTTTACTAGTCAAAAATGTAGAATCCCACAAATTGTTATGATTTCACTGCTTCCCAATTGATCAGCAACTGAAAAGACAATGGATAGTAAAAATCTGAAGCGATATTTGGTCGTATTTCAAGCTAAAACAACAAGTTTGGTAACCTATTAGCTACCATTAGACGATAGCGTTAGCATTCAGCCACTTCCTAGGTAATGTTACCATGTGATAGTGTTACATGATAGGACAGGAAGAGTGTTAATTCTGAAATATCAACACACAGCTAGGACACATTTATTTAAGCCTGGAAGTAAAACATGCTGGTAAAAACATACTAGCAGTAGCTAATAGGTTATCTGGATATTGTTTTAGCTTGAAATGTGGCCTGATGTCCCTCCAGATTTTCACAACCCATTTTCTTCTCAGTTGCTGATCAGTCTTAAGAGTTGTGAAATGATGAAAAAAGATTTGTCAGATTTTTCCACGTTTTTACGACTTAAAACCTGGAACACAGCACAACACAACATGATAACTTGAAAATGAACTCCACATTACATTTTTTTTTAATTCTCCTAACAGCTGAAAACTTTTATAATCTTGGTTTCTCCCACTTGGATTCATCCCTGAGCATTATTTTAGGGCTAGCTGAAGTAGCAACTGAGTCACGAGGGACTGTTGTTGTTCCTTTGTTCACACATCAAAAAAAAGAGAAATGATTTGAACACATAAAGTCCTGATAGATGCAGGAAACATTTGTCATAAACGTTTGAATCTATCTGGATAAAAAAAAAATCTCGGGAAGTTACTCTTTATTTATGCATGAGTTAGAGCGAGCAAATGATGTGTTTCACACCTGGCTTCTTCAGGTTTGCTCATCAAGCTGAAATACTCTGATATTTGTATCTCAAGCAGAAGTAAAGAACAACCTCTACACATCTGGTGTGCAGTGAGATTTAATCTTCTACAACAGTGCTTGTGTACTTGTGCTGTACTCGCACCTTGTTGACAGAGAGGGAGGAACAGGAAATCATCACATTTATGTCTAGTGAACAAGCAGCCAGCTGTATTTTTCCAGATATTTGGAAATGTGGCCTACATAAGACAGTGTTATTTATTTCTTTGTAGCAGTTCATTCAAGTAATTACCTCGAATATTTTCATTTTTGTTCCAAGACATTTTCTACCGCTTGACACTGACTGCCGTCATTTATCAAAAATGCATCTACCGCGGTCGTTTTTGGGCATTTTTCTGACAGTATTTGACAATATTCCCAGCAGCAGTGGAACACAGGAGCAGCCACAGTGAGCTGTTAGATGAAGAGCTGCAGGCGACAGACTGCACACCTCCAAAGTCTTAGCGGGGTAACCAGCTCTTTTCATTGTGCCCTGCTGTTCACAGACTGATGCCATGTGCAGCATAAAATTAGATAACGGTTTCTCACAGAATGATGGGAAAATGGACAATTATTGGCCGACTTCTTTATTTAAATGACAATAGTTTGTTTTGCAGCCCCAGAATTCTGTGACCTGCAGTGAACCACATTTTCTGTTACCACCAGGTGCCACCAAACTGAACACAGCCGAAAACTCATAACTTTAACAAGTTAAACTTGAGAAACTGTATATTCTATATAGCCCCTATAAAATGACTGCATTGAATTTTATTTACATAATATGTAAGCGTTGTGGCTTGTTAGATATTGTGGCACCGGTTTATGGGGGCTTTTGTAGTTCCTTTCACCAACTGAAAGTTATTGTGGCCAAGGGTGTGGGTTTAGTTTCAGAAGTTACATCAATCTAGCAAACAGAGAATTAGTTCTTAGACTTTCCAAATAATTAAAAAACACATTTCAATTGCAGTATTATTAAAACCTCTTCAACTCTGCCATGATGTCCATGTGACTGTCATTTGTTCTCTTTCAGAGGCTGTAGGGGTTCAGTATTAAAGGTGAAGGTGCATCGTGCCTAAGAGTCTCTATCTAAGAGTCTTTTATTCTTGCAGAGATCTCCAAAATGTCAAAAGTTTTTGATATCCACTCAGAGCATGAAATTTCTTATGGTAATCCTCGAGGTCTTGCTGTTTTGTTTTGTTTCAAACCATTTTATCAGTTCTTGAGTGGTAAAAAAGTGGTTAAATTGTGCACCAAATATGTGTAATAAATGGTATCAACCCAAAAACTGCTGCAACAACTTATGAGACATGATAGAGTATTGAGATCATATACTTCCATCATAATGTTCTAAGCCCTTGTACATGTAAACTTGAACACATAAACAACACACATTGCCGTCTGGCTGTATCTCAAATTAATCTTCAGGTTCCCAGCTATCAGACTTCCCTGTGGCATATACTGCCAACCTTCCACTAAAGACCCCTGTCTCCCCCTAAAAATGACAGAAATAAGTGTATGGTAGGGAGGGATGGACTGGAAAGGGTTAATGTTTTCCTTACCTGATTCTTTATGAGAGATAAATATTTTATTTCCTCCTGTCATTTACTTTAGTGTCTTTTTAGGAGAGTACTAACTGTGAGTAATAATAAAGCTGCAACAATAAATCGATTCTGAATCTATTATTGAATTAATCACCAGCTATTCTGATAATCGACTGGTCGGTTTGAGTCATTTTTAAAGAAAAATAGTCAGAATTCTCATATTTTATCTTCAATTTGAATATTTTCTGGTTTCTTTACTTCTTTAGTATGACAGTAAACTGAATATATTTGGGTTGTGGACATTATCTTAGGCTTAAGGAAACATTGACCAACATTTTTCACCATTTTCTTACATTTTAGGGCCAAAACAACATTGATTAATAAAAAAAAAATAGACAGATTAATCAACAATGAATATTAGTTGCAGCCCCAAATAACAATAACATAAACATAAACAAATACATGAAATGATTTTATTATTTCTGAAAACGTGCAGTGCAGAGGAGTTTCAAGTCTTTTGCAGCCCTGAGTAGTGTCTGCAGGTACACATCTGCCTGAGAGGTGGAACAAATCAACATTTTTTATCAAGTGCTCTCTTCTCTCCTCTGGATTTTGGCAGCTAGACAGTTTGAAGATTCAGTTTGGATGTCCATCTCTCTCTCCCCAGTGAAAATTACAATCCTAACTGCAGCTGTCAGAAATTCATGATATCTTAGTGGAGGCTGACATGTGTCTGGTCATGTTTAGTGCATCATCAGTATAATATGACATGAACGCAGCCACAAAGAAAGAAAAAAAAATGTTTTCTTTTATGTCATCCACCAATTTCACAGTTTAAATCTGCAGACTGACCTCCTGCCATCTCAAACCCACCAGATCACAGCAGCCTCCTCCTCTCTGCGCCATTTTCAGCACCTAAAAGCATCTCAGATTTCAAAGCCTGATATGAATCCCACATTTCTACATGCATGCATTTCGCCGCCACATCTCCACTCTGGCTGCGCATCTGTTCCTGTCCCTTCCTCTTTTACACCACACTGTACTTGGATAGTCTGATAGGTCCTTAAAATGCAATTTATCATTATTACGCATTTGTGAGAGCAGCCTCCAGCCATTATTCAAATATCTGTGGGTTCAAACCCAGCGAGCCGGTGGACAAACCGGAACTGATCTCCTTGGATGTGATTGTCTCCAAACGGGATCGTGATGAGGAGCAAGTACTGTATACGGCGACCATCTGTGTGTGTGTGTGTGCATGTGGTGTGTATGTGTGTATTTGTGCGTGTGTGGAGAGGGAAGGAGCGATGGGAGTGGTCATGTACAGGATGCAGTGTGGCAGGCTGGGGGATTGGGGGAGGAGAAGAGCGGTGGGAGGGGGGG
>JAJHUR010119788.1:0-41378 GCA_027495735.1 Lutjanus campechanus
TTGTGAGATACTGTACCTCCTAGGGCCACAGACAGCACCAAATATTTAAAACACTAAATTCACCAGATATAGGTTTTTAAAGGGTTGCTGGGACAGTGTTGCTGGAACATTGTCTTCAAGCAAAAAGAAAAGAAAAAAATGATCACAGAAATTCTGTCATAGGGGAAATTTAGGACACATTAAAATAGGAGAACGAGGACGTTATTATCACTGTGTCCAACTAAGGAACTGTAAGTTCAAATATATATCAAAAGTACAGCTGCACTCTAAGGGCTGCTGCAAACGATTGTGGGAGCCCTGAAAACAACTTCAGATCCAAAAATAAGAGATATTTCATGCAATCATGTTCCAGGGCCTTTGTGTTACTGCTTGTAGCTCTGGGTTCAGTAAATCATCCTGACTTTTTCCCACCCCTCAGCACTCCTGCCCAAACACATTAATTATAACAATGTATAGGCCCATCTATATCAGTGGTTCTATCCATTAAAAGTAATGGAACAGTATAAATAGGTAGCTAGGTAGGTGGTAACACATTTTTACCATCTAGATCAGTGATTCCATTCATTACAGTAGGTGGCTGATAGAGAAATGAAACTTCAACATCACACGTACACGTACATGTACAGTTCTTATCATGCTGATGTTTGGTCAAGTGTTGGTCATTTTTTTGACCAGCTGTGTGTGCAAAACTGGAATGCACAGCTCCAACGCTGATCGCTACTTCGCAAGATGACAGCGCCAATATCCGGGATACTTGCTTCGGTTTTGTACAGCGGGAGGAAGTGGAGCTGCAGTGTCCATCTTTATGTATCAATGGATGAGACATCCAGCTGCGACACAGCAAGAGGCTGTAGTGCAAATGAAAATTTGACCAAATCAACCTAAATATTGACGATTAATTTGTAAGAAAACATATCGTGACAATATCCACTTCTTTGTGATTAATATTGTTCAGTCATGTCCAGTTTAAAATCTACTCACCTGATGGGGCTGTTCATGTACACTAAACCATCGGTGACACCTGAGTTTACCCTATTATTTAATATTAATATGGCTGCCATGAAAAAGGGTCATAAATATGTTATAAATTATTAATATATCTTAACTTAGGATCATTAAAATCTTTGGAAAAAAATTATTTTGTGGAAGGATTCTCCAGCAGTTCATTCTCCAGATGAACTTCTTCAGCCCAAATGGAATAAGCGATTGCTCTTTCCCAAACAACCACATGCCCTTCAGCGGGGCATTTATCACGCATCTGCTCCACTAGAGCAGCCCCCTGGCCAGCGGCAGAAGTGTGAGGATGTCCTGGATCCTGTGCTGCTCCTCGGTGTGAATCTAACTGTGGAAATGTTGGCTAAAAGGCATATGCATCTTCTGCAAACCCTCCTTGAAAAAAATTGATTCATGTACAACAAATTTTCTTATTTCCCCCTCTCTCCCCAAGCTACAGGAAAATCAATTATACGTTTTTAATCTCTCTAAAAGACATGCAGCGTATTACACACTGTGGAAAGTCTATTTGTTGGTCCGCTGATAACTATGTGTCATGATGCTTTCACAAGAGAGCGGCCTAATCAGTACTAGCTCATTTTACACCTTGCTGAGCCCGGGTGCATGATTCACTTCAGCCGCATTACATTTACGGTATGTGGTGCACAATAAATTACACTGTGCTAATGACACACAATATGCTTTGTGAATTACACTATTTTCCCTGCTTGTCCTCTCCACAGCTCTCTCGTTCAGATATCAGTGACAGGGAACGTTATTTTAGTCCCCAGGGATTAAAAGCAGAGAGATAGAGCAAAGACAGATAGAGTCAGTCAAGACAGACCCCAACCTGAATACACACACAGTGACACTCCCTCCACCTCCCCTCTTATTAACACACATACACACACAAACAGAGAGAGAGAGCTCTCAAGTCATTAAATACCTGTCACTCTGCAAGGCTTATCTTGCATCCAACCCCTAACGTCTTAATGAGTTTGAGGCACACACTCCCCCCAGGTAACTACAGATAAAATTCATCTTCACAATATTTGCTTTCATGGGTTCACTTTAGAATGCAGGTAGCACGCACAGACTTGCTGCAGCGGGAAAAGAAACATGTCGATTATTATCAAAGAAATGGGTCATTCTATCAGATTTTTAATGATCTGTTACCATTTATGGATTATTATGGATCAATATCGGTATAGGGGAAAGCACTTGAGGCATCTTTAAATTGAGTGTGATAGTAATGTCTTCAAATAAAATATGTACATGCATTTCAGGATGCAGTGCATCCATGGGAATAATCACTTTAGATCTAAAATAAACAGTTCGGAAAATATGACTTTCCAAAAGCCAATGAGGGGTAAATTGAGCCTAAGGCGAGAACAAGTTGAGCCACATGGGTGCTTCTCTATAAGCTAGCGGCAAGGTGATGATACAGGTTTCCAGGGAAAAATAATTATTAATATTGCCTATTTTTATTATGCATACTTACACTAACCTCTCTTGCAGGGACATCAGTGTCATTTCATCGTGCCAACTCAAATGCCAGCTCACGGCATTTCAAGGCACTTAGACCATGAAACATTGCAGCCACATTTTTTTATATATAGTCTGCAGGCTCTGTCTCACTTTTTTCATTGGAAATTTGATGACTTGACTCCCTGGCGTAATTCAAAATGTCAAATAATTTTGGTGATAATATGCAAGATTGCATTGTGGAATTACAGTTAAATAATACTTAAATAAAAATCCTAAATTGCGACGAGTTGAGCCACTTGTTCATCTTCCCCCAGGCCTTTTGTCTCAGATTACCTCACCGCCACCATTTTAATAAACTCACATCATCCTGGAGTTTAGAATTAACATCATGTTTACAATATAGCTTCATATTGTAACTTCCTAAATCACTAGCACGTGTGGGATTTTTTCAGTCTTATCTGTAATTGTTCAAACACAAGAATCACGACACCTTGAACATGAAAAAATCACTTTGAATGGCAAAACCTTTTTTTTTTTTATTTAAATGTGACACTTTTTCCTTAGGGCTCTCTCCATCACAGGGTGAGCAAAATGGATGACTCTTTAACAATGTGTGGTCACATGACCAATTTTGTCTATAGTTACTAGAAAACAAAGGGTGGCTCAACTTCCCCACATGCTCAAATCACCCCTCTCTCCCCTATTGTAATAATTACTGTACCTTTCTATATAGTAGAAACCACAAAAACCACAAATACATATTTTTTTCTTTGGCCTGTCGTGCTGTTTATCCATAGTTTTGATGTGAGTTGTCAAGTTTTGGAGACATCGGTTGTGGAAATGTCTGCCTCCTCTCAAATATAATTGGACTAAATGGCACTCAGCTTGTGGTGCTCAAAGCATAAAAAATTCAGCAGTGTCTATTTCCAAAAATCATAACTCAAGATAATCCACAGACCTAGAATCTACCAGAACTACTTTCTTTCCACTGGAAAGAACGTTCCTACATGAGTAACCGGGTCTTGATTTTTGGAAAAAGACACTGGTGTTTAATTTTTCAAATGTGTTTTTTGGCCCCTTGAGCACCACAAGTTGAATGAGATTTAATCTTATTACATTTGAGACAAGGTAGACATCTCAATGGCCAATATGTCCAAAACTCAGCAACTCACATTAAAACTATCTGGATGGATAAATAACACTACAAGGCAGAGGAAAAATGTGTATTTTTGATTTTGGGATGAACTGTCCCTTTAATTGGTTCTGGCAGATTTTACCATTTCTGTGCCATTTAACTTAATTCTTAAACCTCCCCCCATACAGCCATAAATGTTGGGAAATAATTTCTAACTGTTCCTCATGTATCTAAAAACAGCATGAGAAAATATTTTGTACTGACAAGAGAAATGTAATAAAATGATGCAACTAAGGATAGCGAGGAATATCTCGAAATTTCATCTGGCGCTGTATTTTCAACATCACCTTGTTTGCTGGGGATGATCACTTTCATAAGCTCAAAATTAAAATGCCTTTTGGACATGTAATTATATTCCGCCTTCTTTTGGAGAATTTGTATCCAATCTCCTCCAACAAATCAATACCACCCTCAGAGGATCTCCCTTGGCTCAAGATTCAGATTGAGTTTTTGCCTCATCTTCTCTTCCCCAACGATAAACTTTATTAAAAGAAAGGCTCCAATATGGTTTGGGCGCACTTTAAGGGCTCCAGGCTCCAAACGTCAAACACAGTTGGAATTAATCAAGACTTCATCCCTGATTCCATGGGTAGAGGAGCCTATCCTTTGTGGAAATTAATTTCACTTTTATTGTAATTTACAGCCTGAGATGAAAGCAGTGGGAAGTGCATCATTTACAGGGTGATGACAGGAGATGCATTTGTCCCTGTGAGGGAGGAAGGACAATGCGGATAACAGTCACATAAGTAGAGCTAATGTCAGAGCTCGATGGGTAATGACATACGCAGCATGCTCCCCAATTTATCCTGCTGGGAAATAATTGTAATCACACTGACTCAAAGAGAGAGGCAGAGAGAGGGTGGAAGGTGATGGTGGGCTGCATTATAGAACTGGCACGTTCACACAGGCAAAATGTCTGGTTAGACGCCAAAGGAGTTATATTTTACATGACATGTCATTTATGGCGTCATTTGGGGCTTTTTTCCTTTCACGTTCGCTCCTCCTTCTGCTTTTTTTCCAAGCTTGTGGGAAGAGCGCTCTCATGTAAATGTCCATGAGAGCAGGAGCTATAGAGAAGAGACAAAGATACAGGAGGAAAGAAATAGTTTGAAAGACCAAGCACGAAGCAAAGTCTCTCCAGAATGCACAAAAAAAAAGTAGTGCTGAAGAAATCTAAACAGTCTTTCTACAAAAGCAGACTCATCACTGCTCCAATGAAAACACAAGACCCTCTGACATGATCTCTGGCCCCAGTAGATGAGCTCTCTAAGCACCCATAAACACGAGGCACACAAAAGGCCCTGAACTCAGCACCGCCTGCTGGCTGCCTGGGGAGCACCTCCTTCTGTTTTATCAGCCTCGGTTTGCTCTGTGTAGACACATTATAATGGCTTCTATAGGGGCCAAACTACAGCGTATAAATTAACTGACAAGTTGGGAAGTCTTAAGCTGAATATGTTTAGTTCTTAAAGGGTAACTTTGGTATTTTTGAACCTGGACCCAATTTTGTCATGTTTTTTAATCTCTGAGTGACTAATTGGGATCACAGTTTTTGAAATTGGTCCAGTATTGAGGGAGACTGCTGCAGAATGAAAACTGAGCTACAGCATGAAGTGCTCATTATTATATATTAATTGTTATAAGCAGTGTTGAGTAATTCAGGAAGTGTAATACTTGTTTCTTTTTTAGTTATTACTCCTTTAAAAAGTAATAATATTACTTTACTTATTACTTGGTATCAAAAGTAATAGTAATGTTACTCATTATATTTATTTGTTAAATTTTGCATTCTGATTGACCAATTACAGCATTCTAAGGTCTGTTATTTCTGTATAACAGATCATTACTAAGAAGAACAGACTGTTGATATGAATGCACTTCTAATCACAGACTCTGGAGGAGCAATACAATCCTTTTTAATTAACATTTTATTATCTAAACTTTTAATTAGTTTTTTGGTAAGCAATCATGTAATGAGCTGGATAATAGCAGGTGATTATTGCAAAATAAACCCCTCCAGGATCCATCACCCTGTTGGGGTGCGGTACCTTGATGGCCACCTTGCTGCACTTCCGAGTTTAATTGTGGATCCGGCGAACTATTAGCACCCAGAAAGCTTTTGTTGTTAGCTGATGTCAGCTGTGGTGGTGACACCTGCTCCGGACCCCGTGGTTAATCAGCGAGGCACGTGGGCTGCATCAGGAGAGCTTCGCTGGTGAGAAAGAGGGTAAGTCTCCCCCTAGAGAGACAAAGGCTGTGGGTGCCTCTACGTACAGGGCAGCAACATTAATTCTGTTTCCTCTGCAGAGCTTCCTGCAGTATAGCTATAGTTTTTAGTTTTGCTGGTTGCTCAACATAATTTAAAAAGTAACAAAGCGTACAGGGATGAGTAGAGGTGCAATTCTCTAAATAGGAGAAAAAAATCATTTGGATGGGTGGCAGGTGGATGATTTATGCAGACATGCAGACTCGGATAAACCCAGAACACATCTGTGCATCACAAACCAGGACAAAAAACATTTTGTGTAACACAGTGTTGCATTATTAGTAACTGTAATATGATTACTGTTTTAAAATTTTTAATCTCACACAATACTTGTTGCTACTGGGTAAAGTAATAATATGACAGCAACAAGTTAGTGATAATGCATTACTGCCCAATACTGCTTATACAGTAAATTACCTTTTTTTAAAAAGAGTTATATGCATTTAATTAAACTAGAAACAGCTTTATTATTGTCTATTTCGCCCAAACTTTAGCTGGTGATTGTTGGAGCAGTGGAGAGATGCCAAGAAACCAAAATGTTTTAGTGGGTTTAATTTCATCTCTGTCGCACTCGAATGGAATCGTAATAAAGTTACAGTTTCACAAAGGTAGTTAGACCAGTTTGGCAAGAGCAATGACACAGATGTTTCTGCTTAAACAAAACATATATTACTCTTTAAAGCCTCTTTAAGGTCCCTCTCTCTGTAGAGATCATTTCCATAATGTTGTCAGACACTAAGTGGCAAAAACAAGCACTTTTAGCGGACTTTGACAGTGCTCAGTTGTCCAGGGGGATTACATTGTTATAGTTTCACTTCTGCCGGCTGCAGCACTCTTCTTCAAGTCTGGACCAATTTCAAAAGTTGTCCCCATTAGTCACTTAGACACAAAAACACAAGTTGACCTTTAAGATGTTTGCATTAAAACTTTTGAAAAACTAAACAAAAAAAAACTGCAGAGCCTTGGTATAGTGGTGGGAAACATTTTTCTGCAAATAGTTTAATTATACATTCACGCTCAGTGGACACAAGGTAAACCACATACATCCACATTCATTCCCACAAAGAGCAGACCATAAGCACCCTGTAGCCTTGGCTTTAAATCTTCACATCTGACCTTTTCCAACTCGGGAACTTCTCAGCATTTTGCCTCTTCCCTGTTCCTCTTCGTTAAAGTTTTGCAATTGGGGTAATTTATCATCAGCAATTCCTATCCTTCTCTGTTAGACGCATATTCTATGTAAATCTGACAAGCCGCAGCCACAGCCAAAGAAATAAAACTGAATTATTTCTCCTGATCTCTCTCTTTCTTCCCTTGCTGAAACGCCTGAGAGATTTAGCACACAACAGCATCAAGAACAATACAGAGCAGCTAATTTGAAAGCTCTTGATTTACAATGCACTGTGGGCAGAATCTGTGGCTATGGCCTCGGGAATACATATCTTCTGCTGTGCCACCTTGACAGAGAGTTTAAAAAAAGTCAAGAAATTCCTCCTTAATTAGTCCGTTATTCTGTGAAGTAATGAGGCACAGAGAAGTAGAGTGGAATAGCTTACTTGTATTAACTTCGGGCAAGCTTTCACAAAACTAAGTTTGAAAATAATCTTCTGGCTGAATGATGTGTGTGCGTGCGCACGTGTTTTCGTGCATCAGCCTATCACAGATATATCCAAACAGAGGCTGAGAGTTTTCATCAATATTGATCGCATTATATCTGCTAGCAGGGGTTGGCTGAGCTGGAGCGAAACGCCGAGAGCCGTTATTAAACTACAGTCGCTCAGCATTTATCTACAGGTGCAGGGGCCCACAGAGCCGCTTTAGCACTGCACAGTCCACACAGCACACAGAGTGTGTGACCTTCACCTCTCAAGAGAAATGGCAAATATCAGGGAGCTTTACAATGTCCACGACACAGAGGCGCAAAGCCCCACACAGAAAGGTCTGTTCGGATGTCTTAGGGTTTGCTCAGGGCAAGTCTTGTCCTTCGTAAGTGCCGAGGGTTAAGCCATTTTCCGAACTTTGTCGCACTTTGCACCAGGGCTTTTCACAGGTATGACTGCTAGAGTGCCTGATGCAATCCAGAGACACACTCAAAAGGATGCAGGGCATTGTGTCCGTCCACATTTGATTGCTTCTGCACTCTCACAAGGTGCACATTTACGGCAAGCAGCTGAGCTAGGAGCCAGCTATGCCTGTGCAGTGAAGGGACAGAGGGGGGAAAAAATTGGAGCTGACCATCTGCTAGATCTGGAGCAGAATTTAAAATGACATTTTCCACCAAATCAGAGGTGTGCAATCACCACCGCCTTCCTCTCAGTCTGATGGCACCCACATGTCCCCCCTACTTATTACTCCAATCTTTTAATCATGAAGCAGGGAGCTATTGGAAAGTGACTGTTGAGATTTACAAGCTATTAGGATCAGAGGTTGTGTAAAAGCCCTGAGGGAAATTCCCATCCTTCTCTGTTCAATGCGTCTTCTGGTTCATTTACTACTGGTAAATTCCCATTCCTCTTCTCACACGCCATCAAATCCAACTGGGGACTTTGGCTGTTCAATAAAACTAAATGGTCAGTGGTAAATGTTGAGAGATTTGGCCTCAATGTGTTTTATATCTAATAATAGGTATTGAAATGGGGGAACTGAGGTGAAGAAATTCAAGGAGAAAGAACAAGAGATACAGAATGAAAAGAGGGAATGTTGGAGCAGGCTATTTCCTGGCTGTCTGATTCCTGGCCGAGTTTTGTCCCAGTGGTGGCTGGCACACGGACAGGCTGTTCTGGAGTGGACAAATCACCAACATACTGCTTGGACAGCCACTCAACACCTCTAAGCTCTCTGACACAGGCCTTCGGTTGTTGCACAGACCAGTTTCAAATTAAAAAGGGAATCATGCTGTGGAACAAAACATTGTGAGAATATATTAAAACACACCTTTTCTGTTAAGCCTTTCAGTAAATGATGTGTTTCATCAAAGTGTTTGGTCTCAGTCTCTGAAGTCTGCGTTCTCTAATCATCTATTTTTGAACCAGTGAGGAGCACTGTAACAAATGTTTGGTGTTAAAGGTGCTATTATTATAAAACTGATGACTTCACTTCACACACAGTGCATATATTAATGTTTTAATTTGCATGAAGATCCAGAGAGGCAGAATGCACATTAGGAGAGAAGGACTAAGATACTGTAAGTTGGCATTAGTATCATGTTATTATAACTAAGCTAACCAGCTGCTGGCTGTAGCTCCATATTACTGAGCAGACATGAGAGAAGTATTGATCTTCTTGAGTCAGTGTTTCTCAAATTTCTACTATCCCTTGGGGCATTTTGGAGTCTGGCAGGGGGTAGGCCTACTTGAGTTTTTTATAAAATGCTAATTCAAAAATATAAGTCATGTATAATTCTGAAAATAATTATACTGTAATAAGTTAAATAAAAAATTTAAAGGTACGTTTGATTAAACCACATGTTATATTCAATATTCCTATTTTCAAAGCAATCACAGAAGAAGAAAGCAACAAATATAGTCATGTTCACTGTGAGCAGGAAGCCTTTTGATAATGAATGACAGATGAAAATCAATAAAATCGATTTGTGGTTGAAACCGAGAAGTAAATAAGTGAAAACGAAAGCCACAAAATACTGTCAGTATCAGGAAGAATATGTATGGATTTTACCTCAACAAGCTGACAGTGATGACACAGTGCTGTGTTGGATCTCTTTAAACAGGCGTTTATTTTCTACCAAAAATGTTTTGCTCTGGTCTGGGTGTACTGACCAGGCAGACAGGGCAGAGAAAAAAAACATTTCAAAGGGTTACATTATTACTGTTTATTATTTTTTAAATTATATCCTATTATTGTTATTTTATTGGCAATGGCTGTGCATCTAGATGAGCCTCACCCAGCTCCTTCAAACTTTGCTGTTTTGCTCATCTTTTATTCTGTTTTCTTCCAGCTTTATTGATGAAACACGCATCAACTGTGACAGAAATGCATCCATAGGCATTGGAAAATGAAGATGTGGGGTTGGGATCAAAGAGCAGCAGACCTTGAGAGGATCAACAAATGCAGTCGGCACCTTTCAAACATGCAGTCAGATCAGCTGGACGCACCATCACAGAGGCGAGCGGGGATAAAAGCCACGCCACAGCTGTGACTTACGGCTGCACCTGGATAATGCCTGGTCAGGGAAATGAAATGGGACTCCAAGCCGATGGGAAAACAGAGACTGTTGCGCTCACGCAGAGAGATGTGCTCCACAGCATCCTGGATCGGGCTGTTGCACCTGAGGGGTGGATCACACTGACAGGACGCAACATGCAAGACTCTGGAAGGACGAGCGGTGGAGGTGGAGTTGATGGACATATATACATATGGGCATATTTTCACCCTGTTCCATTCTGAATTGAATTAATAGTCTGTTGTATGTATGTATGTTGTATTATGTGTGTACTATAAAGGAACTAATTTTGTTGTATAACCCTGTGTTGTACGGTGATAATAAATGATCATATCCTTGAATACTTGAATTATTAGAAAAAGTTTGAGCAATACTGCCTTAACTAACTCAGCAAGAAAGCGAACAAGCATATTCCCTGAAATGCTGAACTATTATAATGTGAAACTGTACCTAAAAATGGTTTTAAAAAATGGGTCAGAAACACATTTTTACCCAGGTCTATCAGGCATATTATGGATATTTTCAGTTCACAGGTTTTCTAGTGTTGTGTATCTATGAAATGCACTGTCACAATGTTTCAACCAACAAAGAGCAATTTCTAATGATTGGTGGATGAGAGTCACAGCAGGTGGGTTTGGGGTTACAGCAAATCCACAGCTTACACACTGAACACTGCTGGAAGGAAAAAGTACAGTACAACACAGGTTTTGCTTAAGTTTCCATTTCTTATTCCATGCAGGAGAAAAAAAACCCAGAGTTTGCTATCCCAGCAAAATCAAATCTGCCTCCTCTGGCACTGCTGGATTAAAATAAAGACAACTGGGTATCTGTGATTTAATAAAGCACTGCTGCCGCAATTTGATTAGGGGTGGGTCAGAATGGGGAAGGAGGAGAGTCGACTGACAGACTGTGGATACATCCTTGATTTAATTATGTCGCTTTATTTCATTCATTATTGGACCCGTAGACCAGAGCACAGTGCTGCTGCCTTGACAACTAATGTGTGCTTATGTGTGCTGCTGATTACAGAGAGCTGGGGCATAAATGCGCTTTTTAGGAACGGAAGTTTCAAGCAGGCTAGTAGCAGTAGATTCCCACTGGATTCCAGAAACCTAAAATCATCACATATAAGGCTGCATTTTTTTTGTTTTTTGTCTGGATTGCAGGGGAATGTGTGGAAACAGAAGGTATTAAGCCCTGAGGTGAAGCTGTGTGGCTGCATGGCATTGCTATTAAAGGCTGAATTTTGGGGACAGAACTAAAGCATGCATGGGGATGGGCTTTGAGCTGAGGGAGTAATGTGCCTCTGATGAGAAGCATATCAGTTTTTTACCCCTTTCCAAGATCATAGTCACAGCCTGAGTTAAAAAAAAAAAGAGAGAGACACAGATGGGTAAATTATATTGTTAGCCAACAACTGAATCAGACACCTGCTCTGGAGAAAAATACACTCATAATAATAAAGGAGCAAGATGTAGCAATTGCATGTGCAGAAATGAGTACAGTGGTCTAAATAGTGAGTTGGAGCCATGGACTCTATATTAAATAGGTTGAAGTCATATTTGATGTGCAGTATGGTTGCAGCGAGTTGCCCCCCACCCCACCAGACTCGGGGAAAGGTGCAGGAATGCTGAGGGAGCGCAAGATGAGCACATCGTAAATTGACGATAACAAGCGATGACTAGTCCTGCACTGCCAGTTGTCTGTCGATGTAAAGCTAAGCCTGTTATCCTGAAAACAAAAGCCCACTGCTCTGAAAAAAACTACTCTGGAGTTTGAGTTCAGTGACTGTCTTACTATCTACTCCACTCTACAAGATTATTAATGTCTTCCTGATCTCTGATGACATATCATGGTCATTTTATGATTTATTACAGTAAACATATTCTAGATTTCTCCTTTAATAAACTCATCTAAATTTCCAATATAATAAACTGCACAGCAAACATAATCATTCTTAATAAACATAATTACTGGGATGTATTAAAAAAAACAGTCATTATGTATTTTCCTGGAGGCCTCTTATACTCGACTCTGCTATGCAAGTCAGAATTCTGCAAGTGCAACAAATGTCACATCCCCCCTCTCTGTCTCTGTTCATGTTAGTGGTTACAGTCGGGGCCTTGACCAAACGTGTCAGGAATGCACAGCACCGGCCCTGTCACAGGCAGCTGAGAGGAGGGGAGCGGGATAGATGCTGAGTGACATTCAGCTAGCTCTGGCTTCCCTGGAGATATGCCTTCTCAAGTTGGCTAAAGGGGAGAGAGAGAAAAAAAAAAAAAAGAAAACACCATCCATCCCTTGTCACGCAAAACCCTAGTGGGGGATAGGGTGGAAAATGCAGGGTAATTCTTTTAATTTTAATTACCCACTCACACTGGCTCATTCAAGAAGGTGTATTAAAGAACCTGCAATATAATGAGAAGCAAAACGAGGGCTGGCTTGCTCAGACTACAGGTGTGTGTTCACGATAAAAGCCCCGCAGACACTTTGAGAAAGGTCAGAGGCCCGTATTTGAGACGGCATTAGGAAATGCAGTGGTCTGAAGCTGGCAGGACATGGCCAACGGGACACAGAGGGATTGGGGAATCAAGGAAGCATGGTGGGGGGCACGGTGAGATAAGTTTCCGACCCACAGCAGGAAAGAAAGGAGCTGGGCTGCCACACACAGATGATCTGCCAGCAGGCTTTGCAAATGCTCCACAGGTCCAAGGCTTATATTCATTGAGCTTGCTGAGTAAATGCATCGACTTCACCAGCCCATTGGAGTCGGCTCATCTGATTTGTTGTGCTTTCTCTCTCTCTCTTTTGCACACTATAGAAGAAACTGTCACCCTCGAGTGCTCCGGCAGTATACAGTGGTGCAAAGGAGTTCTTCTCTAATGAAGTGCTGTAGTACACTTTTCTGTGTACCTGACTTTTCCTCTCGTCTACTTTAACCTCACTCGCTGCATTCCAGGACATAATTTAACACTTTGGGAAATATGCTTATTTGCTCTTTTTTCAAAGAATTATGTGAGACAATCGATACCGTTCTCATGTCTGTGAATGTTAAGCACAGAGCTGGGAGGCAATTAGCTCAGCTAAGCATAAAGGCTGGGAACACAGAGACACAGCTAGCCTCGCTGTCTCCAAAGGTCAAAAAATACCCTGCAAACACCACCAGAATCTCACTAATCAACTTATACATTTTGTTTAAACACCATGTAAAGGAAATTCAGAGATGTGTTTCTAAAAACACTATGCATGTTGGAAAATAATTGCTGATAGTGTGAAAAGACTGCGAACTATGTAGTACTGACGAAGTTTCTGTGTTCAGGATTTTTTGGACGAGCCTGAAATCATGGCCCCATGATGCACCAGAGGTAAAGGGAGATGAATTATACGCACATCACGTAGGTGCAAGGCTATCAGAAAAAGCGTCAAAGAAAAAAAAAGCTAACACCTGCACACTTACTCCAAGCCACAGAAGTTTAATGATGACAACATTTCGATCCCACCTGGATCTTCAGCAGGTCAGAATGTCTGAATAATGGAAACTGCACCTTTCATGGATGATGCACTGGAGCCTTAGGTCCCTGCAGTAACATCGGTACAAGTGATGAGAAGACCTCATATATATATATATATATATATATTTTTTAATTTAGTTTTGAAGTTTGACCTGAATGGAAAAGAACCTTCATTGTTAACACCTGTGTTTGCCCTCCTATTCAAACGGACTGCTGTGACAAGTTCTGTTCTTAAGTTGTTATATAAGCCTTTTTCCACAGACATTTTGACTTGTCACAATAGGAAAAGCTCAGGTGTTATGAATAACATTAACAATGGCTCAATGTCAAGTGTACATTCAAGTCATGACAGTTAAACACTGAGCCAGAAGGCACAATACCAGGGCCCTGAAACTGCAAAAGGGAATTCATTCATTTTATTATTTACAGATGTTCTTCTGTGTCCTACGTTTTGCAGACTTGTCAAAATGTCTTTAGTGAAAAAACTCTGATTAAATTTGGTGTCTTCTTAGCTGGCTCGCTCGTGGTAAGACTACATTCAAGAATAAGCTAACATTAACACAGTTGTTGATGGTAAACCATAGTGGGTTTTTTTTCTATTTTTACACATTAAATAAAGAAGATGTGACATGTGTGTGTCTGTAAGCTTTAGCGTCTTTTCTAGGACTTTTGGTGGAGCCAGACTGAGTGAAGAAAATAATCTAACAAGTAATGTAACTCAGCTATAGCTCCATATTTAACACACAGACTAGTCAGATAAGAGTGCTATCAATCTCAACTAACTCATTTAAAATAAACGTGAATATAGTAGAAAAATATCAGTTCTCTTAAGTGTTTTGATTTTCTCAAATTATCCGCAGTTAATTCATTAGCTCCATTCTAACACATACTTTAAATTTCCATTTACGTGCTATGCAAATTAATTAACATGCTTAACATAAAATAGCATATGTGCTCATACTTTCAGGCACCTTCCAATGTTCTGAAGAAATTAACTAATAGCTGATGACTTGACATTGTTAACTCAATCTACTATGCTGGCTTCAACACTCCACAAAGACCACCTCCAACATCCTCAAAGGATCAAAATTAAAACACATACTGTAGTTCACAATTTCAAAGTTCAATTTGATATGCAAAACTGACCTAACATCTACTTTTATATGCAGTATAGAAATGATGCTGCTAAATAAAACTGATCGACTGACATATGAATCACTGATAAACAGTCTTTTAAAATAGTGATTCAACTTAAACTTTTTCCCATGATTTTATGTTGAAAAAAAGCAAATATTGACTTGGAATACATAGTGTATTGGCACCCAAGCATCATGATAATATCAAATCAGGAGATAAGCGTATCGTCCCAGCCCTAGAAAGAACACTGCTGCCAACAGGACCGATAGGAAGTGTTGTGCTGCAGTGAGTTGATGACACAGACACACAGCACACTGCACATAGCTTGGGATATTTCTCGACCTCAGCAACTCATCTCTCCTAATCCAATGTTCTACATCAGGAGAGACAGAGGTGAGGAGAGGAAGTCCAGCTGCTACTGGAGCAGAAGAGAAAAAGAGCTGTTGTGTAGCAGGGTTGCAGGCTACAGGCAGGGAGAAAGTCATTTTCACAGTATACTTAAAATGTCCCCTGTGTCGTTCTCTTGAGGCTACCATTTATTAAGAAACAGTGTGACTTCGAAATAGCTGCTTAAAGAAGCCTAATTTCTGTTTCAGATAGACACTCTGCTGGTAAACTCCACTCTTTCCAACACTAGAGTTTAAGAGTGCTAATTTGTTTGGTGGATTTTAAATTAAACTATTTGGACCTACTGAACATTTAGGACCAGAATTTATTCACGCTACACTCACCTCAGTGCTCTATAATTACCCTTCAGTTGAACCACTGAAGGATAAATTATGTATTTATCAGTTAACCTTGAAATATTTTAATCTATAGTTCAAAGATCATATTTGACTTTCACTCCATTCCGCTACTTTGAAACAGATGAATGTCAAAAAATTTTAGAAAACAGGCCTGCTCAGGCACAGATAATGAATTCTGCAGGCGGAATAACTGACATCTATGGTCACCTCAGAGGTTAAGGAATCTGTTTTCAGTTCAAAGCAAACACCTCGCGTTTCAGATCTCAGCAGAAAGTGTGCAAAGACATACGGTGGGTGTGCATGTGTGATTTTGCTTGCGTGTGGGGTTTATTAAGTTAGGCATGAGGGTAACCATGCTCGCAGAGAAAAAGAGGGTGGGGAGGTGGAAGGAATTAGACAGAGACACCCTGATCACTCACGCTGGCTGTGATGTTGGACACAGATATGGGACTGGGACACAAGGCTGACATTTATCAGTGTTGTCATGCTCGCTGTTCATCCTGGAAAATGTCAAAGTCGACAGCATCAAGAGAGAGAGATTCTAGCCTTGTGCTCTTTGTTCGTTTAAGGGAAGGGCGAACATGCACACCCCCTAACAACACCCACGGAGTGTTAAAGCTGGTCATTAGCAGCCTCAGAAGCCAAAGTCCACTAATAGATACCCACGGACATACACACACTTTAGACACACACACACACACAACTGAAACACCAACAGAGGCATAACGAACGTGAACACACACACACACACAAAAAAAACAAATGCTCTTATTTTTTCTTACAAACACAAACACACTGTGATGCTATACTTTCTTGAATCTATAATAGCATACTAAACATCCGCTGATCTGTAAAGTGTATACACTGCATGTTTCACACTGTGACACTCACTTTCATTGCCTCAGGCTATTTACATTTCATGGCTACAGTTTGAATTTATCTTATTTCCCCTTCTGGTTATTGTTTTGTTTTCTGCCTACCGCTCGAGGATGAGTTTTAATGTAATTTGGATTTTCTTTCCGGAAAACATCCACATCCAGTCAGTCCTGATGGCAAATGTAGCCAGTTGGAGCAATACATTCCTCAGTGTGTGCTAAATTCACCAAGAAAATTAGTTTTCCTGCTTATAGCCATAAAGCGATGCCTACACGTACCAGGATGCATTGCTGGTGAGCTTGTGTTACTGTGTTATGACCAGCCTAGCCAATAACTATTACTTTTTTTTGGCCAAAACACAGCACTAGATGACAAAAAAAAACTTGTCTAGCACACCCCCTGGCTACCCAGACTAGATATCCCAGCTGAAATAACCTGTAGTCCTTCTTTACATTCACTGACATCTCTAGATGCAGCAGAAAAACCCTTCAATAAAGCATGTGCTGAGGAATTTATTGCTTCCATTGACTATATTTCCGATCAACACTGATTGGACATCCACATGAAATGTGCTGAATTTTCCCTGTAAGGGGGTGATGTTGTGTCAGAAACAGGGATTTGTTTGATTTGTTTGTTCCAGGTGCAAGACAATTAAATTACTTCTCTTTTTTAGTGTCCACAATCCGCTTGTGCAAATGTCAATACCTGTGATTAGTCACAGAATAGCCACTGAACATGCAACTAACATACAGAGATGTCAGGATAAATCCCAGTTTTACTGAACCCTGCACAGTAAAACAGGCATTTTACTTTATGCTGAATGATTATGTTCTTTTAAGGAAAAGCTGAGTGGAACCATACTGCCAGCTCAGGTGCTTCCTCATGTCAATCATTCGGTGCAGAATATTGTCTCCTAGACAAACATTCAATAGACTGACACATGTTGAAAAAGGCAGAATGGGGGTATCAGTTTAATGGTGAAGAGGCCCACTTGGGATGCCAATTTTGCAAAGAAAGTTTTCAGTAACGTTAAGTATTTCTGTAGTATGCTTAATGCTGAAATAGCATATATAAACATATGTTTATGCATTGTGGCGGCTACTGATCTGATCTGTCTTTGTCCACCGACACACATTCTTATTGGTTAGTAGATGCAGGTTGTAGCCGGAGTCACATTGTGTGAAGGTTATCCTAAATTTCAGACACTGTCAGGATTTTGTTTCAGGGTATCTCTGGTCACAAGACCGTGTGAATGGCCATCTTCCTTCAGCCTCTGTCACAGTGCAAAGTAGGTCCACTGTTTTGGAGCCACGTCCAAGGATATCACTGTGTTTCTGTCACATTGGTCATCTTTCGTCTGGGAATCGCACAGCGTATGTTCGGCTTGAACCAGAGGTTTTCAAATTCTGAAGGAATCTCTCTAGGGGGACCGTGAGAAACTGCGGGGGCAATACAGAACAGAATGAGACAAAGATACAGTGCAAGATCAAAGAGGCAGCATGCAGGTGTTCTGATAACAATGGGGGGTTAGTTATTGTAGTTTAACCTGCAGTTGTAGCTGCAGCAGAGGCTACTTATGAGGTACTTCCAACCCTGAGTGCCCAATTTGCCCATTGTGAGAAAAACATCGTACGCTGTCTTGGAGTCATAACTCAAATGTGAACACACTGACAGGATAGACATATTTCAAGACTCAGTGTGACTTACATTTTTCAAGGATGTCATCACATACCATAAATCTACTTGATAATCAGAAAAAAGACTCCTTATAACCCCAGAGCTTACTTATGAATCATCAGGTTTTCTCTGTATCACAAAGTAATCCAGCTACTGTATAGTTGTCCGACATTTATATGTACAGTTCTGATAATAGCTAATTAAGCATTCTTTTACTGGTGCTCAAGTTATGGAGGTTGGGGTGAGGAGGCACAGGGTCAGACTTTGAAAAACCTGTGCTTTACGTACTGTATAGTTTAGGTTAAAGGTCCTGAACACGCCCACAGGTTTTCAGACATTCTGTCTGACTAGACGTCAGCTCAGGTTGAAGGTGGGTGAAGCTTTAGGCAGGAATTACGCGAGGTCACTGAACTCCGTGCACTAATAAGGATGATAAAGGCAACAAAGCTAACAGGAGTGAGAGAAATGTCAATCAAGCCCTCGCTGTCTTGAGAGGAGCACTAATTAGCCAAAAATAATTGAAATCACCTGTGTGGGTTTACTCAGGCGAGCAGAGCTTTCAACTGGTGTCACAACAGCTGCCTTACAGTGAAGTGAAACCATTAAATGAACTGTGGACAATTTCTCACAATGCCTGAATGAAAATCTTTGTACAATTAAGTACGGATGTAATTAGTAACAGCATCAGTTCTTGTCGATTTCATTTAAGTTGCAGGCTGCTGGAAACACTGTTGTTACCAAACAACTCCATAAAGAATCAGAAAGAACAAAGTTGTCCCCAACCTTACATACACCTAAAGTCAAGAACAATTCAATCAAGCAGACTTTAACTACGCCGTCCTGTGATGAGGTCTAAACAGCCTGACTGATTAAAGTGAAAACACCTCAGTGAGCGCAGCGTGAGAGTGTCCTTAAATCATATTTGCATTCGCAGAATAAAAATTAAAGCCAGACTGATCTTGCATTCATGTGGCGCCGGAATAATCCGAAAAATTAGTTCCTGACTGGGGAAATTCACATGAATGCCCTCTCAAGTGGGAACAACAACTCGGAAAATCAGCAATTATTTCAGTACATGACTTTCCAAGTAGTTGTCTGTTGACAACAAGGCGGATGAAAGTAAATGTTTTGTTTGGTTGATAACTTCTCATTTGGTCGCATATTGCATATCAAAGTTTTACTTACATGTAATTTGTAATGTGGTATTACATTGTAACTGTTAGATGATGTCTACATGACCTAGATTAGTTAGAAAGACTGCTTATTAGCATTAACAAGTCTGGTGAAGCAATATATTAGTGGTCTTACAGAATACTGGTGCAGCAAAATACAAGAGGAGTGCAGATCTTCTCCAGGTAACCTGAAAAAATATTTAAATGGAACCCTCTCTGTAATCACCAACATTTTGATTAGTAATTGTAACACATTACGTACATATATTTGGTCAGTAACTGAAACAGATTACAAACAATGGGACGCCACTGTTTGATCTGACACAACAGATGTTTAAGAGGAATTTGGTGTGCTCAAAGACTGCAAGAGTAACATTGTCAGTGGCTTTGCTGCTTATAAAAAATTAGTTTTTGTTAGTCGCAAGCAAGGCAAACACATCAACAGCTGCAGAAGCACAGCTGATGCACCAGTTAACAGGTGAGTGAAAAATGAGTGACTCTATGCGTGTTCAATCATGGATCCAGAATTTAGAGATAATTACGGGTAACGGGTCGTTTCTGGTTCTCAGCTTTGCAGGTGCGGGCAGGGACGGATTTTGCAAAACTGGACCCGTGCAGAACTCTGCCTCCAGGCTCATACGCGTAGCAAAGGTAATGAAATTTGTTTCAGCATGCTTGAATAGCAACATAAATCTCTGTAGCGTCCATGCTGTTTCCTCATTATGACAACTTATTAAGATGATGAACAAGTCGGAGGATTGCCTTCCCAACTCGGGAAATGGGAGCCTCCGAGGTGATATGAATGCAACATGAGTCCATTTCAGTGTGGGCCAGTGTCTGTTAACATTAGGAAGATAGGATCAGGATGTGTGTGGCGTTTAATGACTGTAATTGTAAACCTGATCCAGTCGCTGTCAATCTGTCCCATTATGATTATTGTTTGTTTAATCTTTGTTACTGAAATACGGGCCGTTGACACCATAGTTGTAAGCTGGTGAAATAATAATGAGAGTCTGTCTGATAACAGTGAGCCAATTGAGAAAATAGCATGGTGTGCCCTGAGTGAGAGTATATTATTTCATAATCGTAGGGTTTCATCAGAAGATCAGATTTCGGTGGAGGGCCACAGTTCAACCGAAGTTCAACTCTCACAAACTTCATCCACCTCCAACTTCCTGAGCATTTTATAGTTTGTGCTGTACAAGTCTCTCCCTTGACAATATCATCTGATTTTTACCTTTTTCATTCGTGTCTCCACTAGTCTTGCAGCCTAAATGAGAAAGCTGAGTAGTTTTTGATATGTTTTTATTTTTGATTTGGTCATTCGGTGCGGTGTCCAACGTTCAATTTGTGCTCCTTCCTGCTGTCAAGACTAAAAATCTGTGTATGTGGGTGGAAATATAATGAGTTTTTGCTGGTGGAGAGTCTCGTCTCTTTCAATAATACCCACGTCTGCTCCCAGCTTTTAGCACACTTGCAGACTTCCAGACTTTTAGCAAACTTCAGTAACTCAACGGTAGTTTACCTTAAAGTTTAAAAAAAAAGTTGTCAGAGATGTGTATCTACCTCTTTTCTCCCTTTGACATACAGTATACGCTGTATGAGATTCACCTTGCTGTGGCGGAAAGTGAGCTATCATTCTGCAGAGCATTGTCTAACGGAAACCACCAAGGAGTCATCAAGGAAAGAGTCCTGGCCTGACAGCAAAACCCAGGGGCCTGAGAGGGACATACACACACACACACACACACACACACACACACAGAGGCATGATGAAAGCTTCTCCAGAAGGAGAGGGGTTTGCTTGTTATATATTTTGAGATTTGGGCCAGGAGACTGGTGCATGCGTGCGTGTGTGTGTAGGAAGGTTCTTTCATCTCCTCAGCCCCTCATCTGTCTTTGTACAGATAAGAGTATGAAGCTGGAAATGACAGTAATGGAGCAGATCTAAGAAAATACCTGAGAAAGGGGCAATGAAGGGAAGAAATGACAGAAAGAGAAGGTGAGAAAGACAGAGGGTGTATAAGAATAGAAATATCACAATGGGAGAAAAGTGTAAAGTGGCACCGAGATCTTTCTCTCTGCTCCAACAGAGACTGTCACTTCCGCACTCCGTCCACAGCTCCGAGGTCTACAGCATTCCTCCTACTGAGCACCAGTCATGGTTCAAATATTTCATCATCTACTAGACTAATGGGGAAAGTTTTTTTACAGTATCTTTCTGAATAAATAGAGTAACTACAGCACATACCACACATATAAAATCATACAGTATGTCTCCAAAATTATGTAATTATCATGATTTCACTTCATAATCCTTTCTTTTAATTTATTTCCCCTTTTGTTAAAATGACAAATCTTTTCACTATAGAACAGTTCTCTTATCACATCACTGTATAATTTCAAGCTTGTTTGAAACATCTAAAAAAGACAATCAAGGCTTAAGAGGAGACTGCTGTGGACGGGATCTGTAGCAAAACATATTTTAGCCTCTTAAAAAGCTCCACCTAAAAAATTCTGTACGTTTTTAATTATACTATATATAAAAATGGGGAAGCGCCGGAAGTAAACAAGCCACCATTGCTGCTGCGGCGTCTCCCTCCAGTCTGCGCACACTTGAATGCAAGCTGTCATGAGGAGTGTACATGTTCTGCTTTTACCTTTTTGTGCAACGTTATTTTTGACGACGACGTCTAGGAAATCGGGAAGAACCTGTGCAGTTCTCGGCTGCTCCAACACTAGTGTCAAACTTTAACTTTGGAAAAAACAGAATGTAAAATACACAAGCCTCTACTTCAGGATGAGTGCCCCTGTCTGAGACCAGACACTCTGCAGAGGATCACTGGGCGTACACCAAGATGTTCACCAGAAATGGATCAAGAATAGTAATAGAAAGGAACCGGTCTTGAAAATTGTGAATACCTGAAAATTTTAATACCTCTGCTTCTTTGGATGAAGAGTTTGTGTTTTTGATAAGACAGAGGACAGCAGAGTATATAAAAGTTAATTTAAGATCTGTGCCCTCAATACAAACAGTATAAATAAACAATTTAAGACTCAAAAATGAGATGTTGGTTATCAAGGCAGACCTACAAAAAGCAAATGAAAATCAAGTCGTCTGATTGAACGTCTGGCTTAATTTTTTAGTCCACAAAACACTGCTGGAGTTTCACAGGAAAAACAGTATTGCAGCATTTCCAAAACAATTTAAGTATACGGTGGCCAGTTTTCAAATGGAAATAACAACCGGAAAATAACCACAAAATGCCCCCATACTGTTTGTCTGGTGTAATCCAAGTCTCCTAAAGCCCCAGTTATGCCAAATTGACTAGAAAAGCTTCATATACGCCATGTTTTTCCTAAATCTTCACTGTAGATCCTCTGAACTGGGTGTGTGTTGAGTGATGGTGTACCCTAACCCTAACCCTAGCCTTAAGCCTAACCCAATTAACAAGTGAGTGGAAGTGAACGACATGTCAGACTTTAGGAGACTTGGATTATGCCAGACAAGCAGGACAGGACAATCTGCAATGCTGTTTTGCTGTGAAACTCCAGCCAATATTTGGGTAAACTATCAGTTTACTTTCACCATCCAAAAAGGTACTGCTGGCTACTGTCTAATGTTGTTAATCCATTTCACTGTCACTGTCAGCAGGCAACAGCCTAGACTCTGTGTCTAGAAGGGGACTCACAAAAGATCTTGCAAGAGAATCATTTTAACTGAAACAATGAGGAAAATCTCGCAAGAGTTTCACAAATCTTGGGTCCCTTGGGTCTGGACACAGATAGTGATACCGCATGATGTGCCACCATAATGGCGGTGCCGCTGGATGGGGCAACACACAAACACACACCAGATTTCGCTACATTTAGAATATTGTCACTGCTTCACCTCCACCCTCCCGTCATGCTGTCTTTTCCGACATGAAAGTGAGTCAGTATCGCTTTCTCCAAACCAACAAGACTCCTCAAAGTAATTTTACTTTGATTTTTGTTTGTGTTATTGTGTGGCTTCTGTAGTTTAAAAGATTAGTTCCAAATCATTTTGGATTCAAGGCAGCCACAGACCAGCAACTTGTAACACGCTGTGAGGTATAATTATTGTTTTTCCTTACGGAGTCTGGTTGCTTGGAGAGAGCGATCTTTGGCTTATGTAAAGTGCTTAAAAAAAGGCCTCCATGCTGCCTGCTTCTTCAAAGTCGGGAGCATGCCGACCACCATCTGCTGTCATTAATAAACTTTTTTAAGTATCTCATACAACCCAACCCGAACTATCCCTTTAACAGAATACCACACTGCAGTAAGAACTTCTTCCTAAGCAGTAGCAGTTAAGTACAAACACACAAATTTCCAGCTGAAAAAGAAATTTATGCCCACAAGCATAAGCACAATCCTTACTGTGACGGTAATGACTGGATTCTTGATTAAATACCCCCTGTAAACATGGTGGCGTCTGATTAATTTTCTTAATTTTACTGTGTAATAAGAGCTATAGGGGTGGGCTGGGAATTAAGTCAGATTCGGGAAGAAGCAACTGCAGCTCTACAAAATATGAATAAATTATTAATTCTACATGTTTTTAAATACATGTCACAAATGACTACGCCGTTAAGTAAAGAAAAGTGGTTATGATTCCTCTCAAAACTCTTTCTGATACAAGCGCAGACCGGATGTAATAGAAGAAAGAGCACTTAAACCTTCTTCAGACATGATGTAATGAATTTATGGCAAAATTATGCAAAAATGTCTGCTTTGATTAGCTTCACGTTGACCTGAATATGTCTACTGAGCAAACGTGTTATTTTCAGTGCCTCTGTACACTTCCATGACAGTTTATTAGGTACATCCAGGTAAAACCAATACAGTCTATATACAGCAGCTATACTGTCATCAAGGTTTAAAGTTCAGTGTTTGATGAATGACGTTTCCAGAGGTGTTGATGCAACGTTATTGTCACTTCAGAGGTGCAAGTTTGTTGTGGTGTTGTTGGATCGTATTGAGTTAAACTGAAAGCTGTGTCTAATACAGTATGTGTCTATCACTGATATTATGGGGTGGAAAAAATAGAGCATTAGAAATATAAAATTATAACTTTGAAACTTGAGACCTTGAGAGCAGTTAAAATTATTTTGCCAAACTTTTTAGAACCGTTTCAACAAAATTATAAATTTCATGACTGCTTCCTGGCTGATGTGTTGGACTGCATTAGTTTTAGCTTAGTGTACCAAAAAACTGGAAGTCGAGTGTACGGTAGTTGCAGATAGTCTTCAGTGGTGTTGCATATCTCCAGAGCGCTGTGTCAGCGCTGGAGAATGATCTGGCTCCACACATTATCATTCTGCTATAGAGTGCTGCACAGCTGACATATTTTTGTAGGAATTTAGCATCGCTCTGGTTCACTCCACAAAAAGCCAATGGTAATTTTCCACTGGATTTTGAATTAGTGCAGACAAAAGTTTAATCATACTGACATGTTTTCTTCAGAAAGTTAATCTTCACAAACAAACATCACTTGTACGATTTTTGAAGGGTGAAAGCAATAGCCAGAAGTGAAAAGCTAACGTTAAACTACAGTCGCAAGACTTCACATCACCACCACTAAGTGACTAGTGTTTAGTTAGCAACTATCTTTTTAAAGACTAATAGAAGCTTTTACATTCACAGGGACTGAAGTAATATATGTCATGAAACAAAACATAAAAATCTCTTAAACGTTAAACACAGACCTTATGTGTTTTCAAAAAACCTGTTGACTTTGAGACGAGGGAACGGTGCTAACATGCTAACACTTTGAAGGTTTCAGGACTCATTCCTGCAGCAGTCTAAGCAAAAAACAGGTAGCCTCTTATGGTGGAACATTTGCATGTTGTGAGGTGAGCCCTGGTATCAAATTGGCTAAATCATGTAGGTTTCATGTAGGTTTCTAACTTTGAGGTTGTTGCTGTTTCCCATAGCAATGGGATATTGAAAGCAGTAACACACAGATAGTAAAAATCAAGGAGAATGCCACCTGAAATAGGTGGCCAGTGGCAGGTTTATACCCACAGTCTACATCAGATGACTCAGACTAAGTTTATAATGAGGCTGTACTTTGGCCAGTGATGCTTTGAGCCAAATGCTAATGCCAGTATGCTAACATGCTCACACTTACAATGCTAACATTGCTAATGTTTAGCAAGAATAATGTTTACCATGTTCACCACCTTAGTATAGGTTGCTAACCTGCTAACATTTGCTACATAGCACTAAACACGAGGTCGAGGTGAGGCTGAGGGAAATTTTTACTAGTTTTGCAGATATTTAGTTGTAAACCAAAGTAGTGGACAAGTTTGTATCTAATGATGGGACACCACAGGGACATGGATGTCTAAACAAAAAAACAATCCATCCAATATACTGTATTGTGGGACATTTCATATAAAAGCAAAAATGTCAACCTCATGCTGGCACTAGAGGAAAGATCAGGAAATGACCGAACTCATTAGGATTCATAGTCTGGGAACCGTGATTATCTGACAAAATTGCATGATAATCCATCAAACAGTTTTTCAGATATTTCTCATTTTTTGCTTCTCCTATGCTGTCATTTTTGAACCCAAGTAAATTTTCATCATCTAATGGATAAGTTAACCCACAGGGCAATATCCACAAAACCTGGTATATTCCTTTAAGAAGAAATGGTGAAAAGGACACAGGGAGCGTAACCGAGGGATTTGATGCCTATGGAGGGATAAAGAGATGGGGTTGGATAGATGACAGCAGGGACAGCGAGCATAATGAGCTGATCAAACGATTGTGGGAGAATGAAATGCCAGACTAGCTTAGAGCGGTGACAGACTGAGCTGTCAGGGAATTCCTGGTCTTGGGTGTGATAGTCAGCTGCCTCTGCTCTCATTGGAATCGGTTAGGCCTATTTTTTGCCGCAGCACCTGCACAGTTTGCTGATCCCCACGTTTCTCCATTTTTTATTTATTTTTTTGTTTTCCTTCTTCTATCCTTCTGCTAAACATAAACCGTTCCATTCTGTCCATTCTCTCTCCAGCCTTTCTTTGCATAAATCTTGTTCTGTCTACAGGCCGTTTCTGTTTGTCCATTTTCCATCAATCTGTCCTCCATTATTCCATCTTTTTCCCATGGTCACTAATCAAATTTGGACACTAATCCATTTAAAAAGCTCATACCTCTGGCATTTTGTCCCATCTTTGTACTTTCACTCATGCTTCCACCTGCACTTGTCGAATTATCTTTCTTTTGTTTGGTTTAATTGGATGTCCTTGAATAGGCTGCCACTTTCCAAAAGTTACCTCATGAAGAACTCAGTAATTAATCAGGTTGATTTTACATAATCAGGTACAACAATGGGTGTCCTGTCCATGCTGTTTCAGACAAAGATCAATAAATGAACACCCCTAGAGGTCACACTCTTTCAGTCATTGTTTCCCCTCTGTCCCTGGTCAATTTGTGTCAACAGTGTGTGAAGTGAAAGTGTTTCCACATCCCTCTCACTACAGTCGGTTGTCAAGCCTGCTATCTCAATTTTTTCCTCCTTCTCCAAGATAATGAGGGTTACAGATTGGATGACCTGTGATTCAGTGCCTCAGATGGTGGCTGCCAAAATTAAGGCACGCAGAGGTGAGAATACACTGCAATAACAATGCAGGCAGTAAGACGTGGTAGGAACAGGAGATTACTCTGTTAAAGATGTGTCATATTCTTGGTTTCTGATCACGACAGAACAGAAAAACCTGAAACAAACTAAAAGCAGCAAAGGTGTGTGTGTATGGGCAAACAACTGACCTGTCCTTAGTCCCGCCCCTTTTTGCTCTGTGCTCCAATAACAGTTGAATAAGCTTGGTAGCCAGTCACCTGTAGATCAACAATTTTCTCCAGTATACAGGGATATGGATAACCAGGTTTTTCATGTTTCATGTAAACAACATATTCTCAGTATAATTAAAAACAGGATCAGGATACTGATGCATGTTAACATACTCTATAATTCCAGTGCCTCATGTGTAGTTTCTGAGAAAAGTTCCCAGTTCTAAATGCTAGATTTTGAACTTTCTTTGTCAGCAGCTCTTTTACATCAGCTCTCTGCCATTACCCACCATGCAGGTATCGTAAAATCAGCTTGAGTGAGCTTGTTTGTTTGGAGATTTTGCCCATGGGAACAGACATTTGGACGGAACCATATAGCCTGGTGAAGTAAAACAAAGAGCTGAAAGCCTCAGAGCTGCAGAATGGAGTGCCTAAACCCTTTCAATTTACAGGATTAATATAAAGCACCATTTAATAGAACTTTAAAGCGGCATTCACACCTGCAGGCTTTGAAGAAACATTTTCTATCGGGAAATCTACATCTAATATTAAAATTTTCTCATTTTTATATATCTTACAATTAATATCTTAGTGCCAGTGCCAGCATCAGCAGAGAGAGACAGCGGGGAAAACAGCATGTAGGGGATTTCATGGGCCCACTCAAACCCAAAGACCCAAGACTCAATCCAGGACGAATACAGGTTCAGTCCCAGGTCTGTTTAACATTATGTGTAATACCACAGTGGATCTGAGAAGACCTGCTGATCATGATGAAAGTGCATGTGCGCGTTGTACTGTAACTTGCAAAATTTAGCATAAGCAAGCAATATTTTTTCAGTTTTTTTTTTTAAAGATTACTTCTGCCTTTTTATTAGATATGGCAAGTGAAGATAGACGGATAGCAAAGGTGGCAGACAAAGAGGGAACAGCATGCAGTAACAGTACACAGGCTGGAATCAAACCCTAGCTGCTGCAACAACGACTCAGCCTCAATACACGGGGCGCACACTCTACCAAGTGAGCTACAGGAGGGACCCTTATTTTCACATCTAACTCGACCAAACCCGAGTTAGTGACTGATTGTTTTAACAGTGGGAAGACTAACCAGCATATTTTCATCAGCAGATCATTTTTAATTTTTGCACAAGTGCAGCAAATGGAACAAGAAGCAGCAGCAACAGTGAACTGTTGATGAAGAGCTGCAGGCGACAGGCTGCACACCTCCAAATCAGAGGTGTAGAGCTATTTGTTTAAGTACTGGAGCGCACCTATGACACACATGCAATATTTCCTCACTTGAAGAAAAAAAAAAGTGGCTTACCACCAGTACACCTATGCTCCAACTCCAGAGTCCATCATGCCCTGCGATGTGGAAAATTGCTTGCACCGTGTGCAGCATGAAATCAAATTTGCAGTCATTTTTTAGTAATTATTTTGTCTGTTCTTTATCAATACAGCATGAGTATGTTTGACTGGACTGTAAACAGGTACCAGTTGCTCTTCTGCTGTATTTCTGACAAAGCAGCAGCCCAACGACTGTTTGTTGTACTATTAAACTACCAAGGGAACCAAATTCTAATACAAATGCAGTTTAAAGTTTTTCACCATTAATCCAATAACCGCAACTGTAACATTCTCCTTGATTAAAAATACATTTTGTTTATATCAGCTACACAGAGATAATGTGCTCTGATGACACTGCAGCAAATCCTCTACAAAGAGATTTCCTCCTCAAAACCACAGCGCAAGAGCTCCCATCCTTCACACGCAAGCTAAACAATCCGCTTATTCTTAAACAGTCTAAGGCCTGACATTCTACTCTTCCCGATCTCACAAGGCTGTCTGAGACTTGCCAAGGCTCTGGGCTGTATCCCAGGGCTGCTCCTAAACCTTCCTCTGAGAGGAGAGGATGATACAGTATGCAGTGCCGAACACTGTTTTGAGGGATGACTGGTGTTGTTTTAGAGCACATGTTGTTAACCTCCTTTGACAACAACTATATTAGAATCCTTAAAATTCCCAGATTATATCAGTGTCAGAGGGTGTTTAGCTGGTCTCTTATTGGACATTCTGGCATGCTTTAATGCAAATATGTGTAATACACAAAATCCCAGCACAATCACCATAATTCTTGGCTATAAAAGAGGCAGTTCAGCTTAAATCCAAATTGTTCCCTGTGGCAAAAACAAATCTTTTCTTTTTCGTTGTGTACATTGGCCCATAAAACTGCCCTCTTTCTCTGGCCAATTGCTCCATCACCAAGACTTTCGATTGCACTGATAGGGGTTCTCAGAGTGATTTTGGTGCCTCTCTATTTGAGGTGCCTCGGGTCTTAATCTGTAAAATCTCCAAACAATCTAGATCTTCCTAATTCCACATCCTCCATCTTATCTTATCTTTCACCTCAGCCTCTTTCCCTGTGTCCTTCTTGCTTTGCCTCCTGTTCTCCTTCGAGCCAGTATTCTGATATTTACTGGAATTTATATGCTTATTCAAGTGTCCAACTATGAGCTGAGGAACAAACACACTGTGTTGATTGATTGAGGACATGAGCTCAACCACACAACCACTCAAGGAGGAAATAACTTCTTGGTATTTGTCTAGGCTCTCGCTTGTTTTGCTCCAGATTACAAGGAAAGTGAAATAGAACCAATCTCATTATCCTCTCCTTCTATGTTGAGTGGATAACCGCAGAATAAAAAAAATGACTTTATCTTTTTCTGATTCAGTTTTCGGCTTTTGTTTTTTCCACTTTGTTAAATGTCAAAGATCCATTTCCATTTAGATTGAACTTTTTGCCTTACACACGGGAGATCTATGACTCCTGGGGTACTCACCAAGCTATGATGGCTGCATGGCATTAGCAGTTTGATGGCACAGGGTCGACCTAACGTCACACACTTGGCCCATTGCTAAGGTCAGCGTACCTCCTGAGGCCTGGAACAGGCAACTTGGCAAGCAAGGGCAAATAAAATGTAATATTCCCTTAAAGACAGGTCAAAATTTAGATGTGAATAATGCAGAGAATTCAGAGCTTTTAGGCTTAAAATCCATACAAATACAGAAACAGCCTTCAGAGAGTGCCGAGATTTGGTTTAGATTAAGTGTATCCTACATTTACAATATATTCACTGCTTTACTTTCCTGTCAGACAACCTTTTCTGACAGGAAATAACCAGTGTATAAGCCAAATATCGCTCTCTCCAGACCAACCAAACTCCATAGAAATCAGCAATTTTACCTCGTAGGACATGAGAGCTGCTGATCACTGCCTTGATTGGATAGTTTGTGTTACTGTGTGACACGGTACCAAAAACTGAGGGCTGCTTTCCGTATTTTGGGGATTTTGGGTTCAGACAGTGCAGAGCTGCGTTTCACTGTGTGTTTAAGAAAAACTACAGTGTTTGTGGGTGACCAGCACGGCACAGCGTGAAGATAATAAGTCATGTGTGTTTTGGTGTTACAGTCATAATTACTTAATCAGAATCAAAGACAAGAAGAATGACAGATCTTGCATGTGATCTCTGATTAAAGACGTCTCTCTGATGCATTCATATATGCTTATGAGCCCAAACTAAAGGATTAATTCAGTCATTCTTCAGAGTCCCCTGGCACATGTTCACAATTATGAAGGAATATGAACAACAAATGAGAAAATCAGTTCTTTCTTTTTTTTCTTCCAGTGAGTGTAATTTAATACTGAGCTGCAGATGTAGAAAACAATGAAATTTAATTCCACTGAGATATGATTTTAACTAAGCAAAATGAAGCAAGGAAACACATGACTGCTAAATCTTATTGGTAAACATACACGGATACGGCTGCCATTTTCTTCCCAAGATAAAACTGTACCTACGCTGAGCAGCAGACACAAAAGGCCAGAGACTGTCCTTTACACCTCCAGTGAAGAAAACAACAGATTCCAGTTGACCCCAATTATCCTGCCTTCAACTCAGGTTTCGAGGTGAAACAAGAACAGCGAACTGCTGCTCTTCAGGGCCAGAGGGCAGCTCTCTCTGATCTGCCAGGTAAAGAAACAGTTCAATACAATTACTGCTGGTCCCAAATAAATATGTTAGACGAAATGCTCCCGCTGTCAGAATGTGTGATTGAACCTTGTTCTTTTGCAATCAAAAATCAAGGGTTTTAATCCTAAGAACAGAGCAAAATCGAATACTTTTATGCCTGCTATCTTTAAAGAGATAGTTGGAATATTTGATGTGGGGTTGTATGAGGTATCACTACACATCAAAATCAGTTGAAGTATTTGTTCTATTTAGAATATTTTCACCGCTTTACTATGCCATCAGACGGCCTTTTCTGCTGGTGAAACGATTGTTATATAAGCAGAAGCAAACCAACCAAACTCCACAGGAAAAATCAGTAATTTTATCTCACAGAACACGGGAGTTGCTGGTCTACCGCTGCCACAATTGTTTAGGATGTTGTGTGTTATTGTGTGATTTCTGTGTTTCAAAAGGATAGTTTGGATTCACCAAAGTCACACAGTGACACAAACAACCTAACTGATCGAGGCAGCGGTAGACCAGCAACTCCCACTGTTCTGTGAAGTAAAATGACTGATTTTGCCAATGGAGTTTGGTTGGTTTGGAGAGAGCGATATTTGGCTTATATAACAGCCTTTTTTTAATAGGAAAAGGCTGTCTGAGGGCAAGGTAAAGTAGTAAAATATTATAAATAATAGCACACACTGAAGCTGATAATCATTTTTAGGCAGACCTTTTTTAAGTGGTTAAAATACTTTTTTGTTGCCTAACTTGTCCACAGCAGTTCAGTTCTTCATTTCTGTGCTGCTACTCCTCTCTGCTTCTCCAAACTAGGGGTGTGTCGACTCGTATCTACAGTTGGTCTATTGATAAGTACCTCGTAAAACAAAAATACAGATAACTAATGGAATTATGCTTGCATGGCTCCTTGCATGCTGCACATTACACAGAGCAGGTATGACGACGGCGTTTGTTTAAGAATTTGATGTTGCACGCTTGTGCTTGTGCATGGTCACATGGAGGGACTTAACTTGGCTGTGCAGCCAAATTAATTTAATGTGTTGTGCCCAGTTCAGGGCCACTGCTGTAAGTACAAAGCAGATCAAGTTTACTGTCAGGGCCCCCATTACAAACACAATTTATTTGCCTTGTTTTCTGTGTGGTGAGGAGGGAACACGGCGGGTAAAACTCAATTCATTACAGTGATCAAGGACTTTGTGAGTGGGGCTTTTGTGGTAGAAGGCAGCAGTTAGTTGATGATGATGATGATGATGATATTATGTGAAATCATTTTTCATGTGGCCTCGAGCACTGACACACAATAACAAATCAGCCACAAATGTGGATCTGGCAGACTCACACACACACAAAGGGCTACATCAAGAGGCTTCAGTGTGAGTAGTCTGACACTTTCTCTCTGACATACAGTATTTCATGCTTCGGACTAGGGCTAGTCAGTTAGACTAGATAGTGATATTATCACCAACTATTTTTGATTGATCGATTTGAGTAAGTTTTTAAGAAACAAATTCTCTGATTCTGGCTTCTCAAATATGAACATTTTCTGAATTCTTCAGTCTTCTCTGACAGTGAATTTTAATATCTTTGGGTTTTGGACAAAATGAGTTATTTCAGAGCATTTGGGGAACACTGATCAACACTATTTCACCATTTTCTGGCCTTCAACTAATTGATTAATTGTTCAAATGACTGACAGATTAATTGTGAATGTGAATAATAAGTTGCAGCCCTACTTTGGACTGATCCTTCCAGTTGAGATGTCAAACAGTGTGAACGGTGCAGCATCAGCCTCTACTTGGCGATATAATCCTTTTAGGGTGACAGCACACATACAGCTAGACCACTTAGCCCAAGGACAGATATTAATGATAATGTACACAGGCTATGCAGGCAGTGTAGATACACACTCCAGATCAGAGCAGCAGAATTTTTACTTATTTCTGGGTTTTTCTTTCCAGAGATGAAAAAAAGCTGTAGGAAAGTCATTTCAGATAACAAGACCAGAGGCTTTTCTATTTTTTTTAGATCATATCAAGCAGAAAATCAATGAATGACACAATCATGATGCAAACAATGCATAGTACCTCCAGGCTAGACAAATAATTAATAATTCATATTTATGTTAGTTTTGAAGGCTGCGCCTGTGAGATGAATCCTTCCAACACTGTACCACTGTCAGGCTTCCTCTCCATCACTGTCTAAAACTGCAACAGTTAGTTGCTTTATCAATTAACTGACAAATATTTGATGATCGATTCATTGTTCTGTCTTTTTTTCTTTTCTTTTTTTTAAAGAAAATTGCCTTAATCTCTGATTTCAGTTCTCAAATGCGATTATTTTATGGCTTCTTTTGACAGTAAAGTGAATTTTGTGGATAAAACAAGACATTTGTTGAACAGTGACCAACATTTGTCACCATTTTCTTGCATTTTATGGACCAAACTACTAATTAATTAATTAATTAATTAATCAAGAAAATGATCAGTAGATTAATTGAGAATGGAAATGATCGTTAGTTGCAGCCACTATATTCTTGTGGAGCGAAGTGGAGGAAGAATCTGCCTCTTCTTATCTGAGGAAAACGGCACTAGTTTATTTCCCAAGTGTAATCAAAAAATGATGACACATTGATTCATGAAGTGAAATGCTGCCGGATATCCAACTTGTTTTTGCAACCTGTTAACGCAGCGTCTGTCTCCTGTCCTAGTCATCTAACAGTGATCTGTCCATCCAGGGACCTGTCCGTCCAGCACCACACCGCGGCAAATGAACCCGATTACAGCAGTTCGCCGTCTAAAGCGTGTAAATACACCTTGATAACGTCAGTCAAGAAACTGGATATCACGCAATACCAGACAAGATATTTCAGACAACAGAAAACTCGCCCGGTTGACGCTTTTACTTACACAAAAACTCCGAAAAGCAGAACTCGGATGCCAATCTCCAGAGCCAGTTCTCGCATGTTTTTCCTGCGGTCTGGGGGCGACACGTTCATGATTCTCAGATAATCCGTCAAGTGAAAACGAACAAAGGCAGGCGGCCCCGGTCAGTTCTGCAGGTTGCTCACTTTGTAATCCACCTTTTAAACAAAGCGAGCGCTTCCAGACAGACGCGGTGCTCCTTAATCACACACGCCGTGCGCCTCCATCGCCTCTCGGTCACCTGAAGCTGCCGTCTTCCCTCCTCTTTTCCCTTCGCCTTCGCCCGTCTCCGCTGGTCACAGTCTGTTTCAGTCCCCTCGGGCGATTTTCTTTATTGCAACTCTGTTGCTGACAGCTGCTCCTCTATCGAGCTCAAGTCTCCTTCTTCCACTCCATCAATTACTTAAACTGGGGTTGGAGTTTTAGGAGCAGAAGACATGGCAAACGTGGGAGAACATTAGAGGTGTGGGGCAGTACTGAGGCTGAAAGTGATGGGAGACAGCAAAGTAAAGAGACTCTGAGCGTCACCGAGTGAGTGGAGTCAGAGTGGATCTCTCTCTCCTTCTCTCTGTGTGTGTCTCTCTCCCTCTCTCTCTCCCTCTTGGCTTTACTCTGGAGAATCAGATGACTGGAGGTTTCTGGAACACCACTCAGGACTTTACTGGAGGCAGGCTGGATGAATAAGTTCAGCGCTCCTGTCCAGTTAATGTTATACTGCGAAGAACTGAATTTCTTAGTACACGCTACACACAAATCGCAAAGACTCCAAGGCACACTCTTTTAATACAGTTAAAGTGCCTGTAATTTCACGGCATGGTCGTGTTGGACCTTAAAGGGAAACTGGCACCATTCATGAGGATGTCCAGTCAGTGCTGATGGTAAATGTAGTCAAATGAAGCAATAAATTCATCAGTGTGTGCTATATTTATATGCAAGAACACTGAATTTTCCTGCTCACTGAGCTGTGCAACACTGCCCACATGTACCAGGATGCACAGGTGGACTCAAGTGGGGGCAGGAGGGTGATCGCCTCCTCTGGTGCCCCATGTTCGAAACACTCCACTTGGATGCCCCTATGGTAAATGAATCGTGATAAATGCCCTCTAGAGTGACCAAGATTATGTCATTAAGTGTCTCTAGGGTGCCCTTCCAGTGGAGAAAATGCAGTTAAGTGTCCTCTGGGGTGCCCTCCAGTGGACAAATTATGATAAAATGCCCTCTAAGGTAACTTTCCAGTGGACAAAACATGATAAGGTGTCCTCTAGGGTGCAGTGTCAGTGGACTAAACGTGATAAAGTGCTTCACTTTTGGCGCACCACATACAGCTGGTGCCTCTGCAGAAGAGCTTATGACTCCCACGCCCATGTTGCAGTGCTATCAGCCCCCTACCCCATAGCAATTTCATCTGTAGTTTGTTGGGCAAATAATAGCGTCAGGTGGCAAAAAAAATGCTCATCTAGCATTCCCCCTGGCTATCCAGAGACAGAGAACACCAACAACATCACTGGATGCAGGAAGAACAACAGCAGTAGAACTTAGTCTGCTCGGTCAATGTAGCAGTGCACTAGGGAATTTATTGCTTCAATTGACTACATTTACCATCAACATTGACTTGGACATTCACCTGAAAAGTGCTGAAGTTAAAGAAACAACTCCCTGATGAAGGCTTGATGCCAAAGCCCATTGGAGTTTGTTTGTTTTGAGGTCTAACATGACCATGCTGCGACAATTACAGTTGTCTTTGCAGTTCTTTGTGATTTTTGTGTACATGTGTCCCTATCCAAAGAGCTCCCCAAACAAACTCATTTTGACTGGGTTGCAAAAACAAAGATTCATTTAATGTAAGATTAGTTCTAATCTGAGTTTAACAAAGCTACGTAAGAGACGCATCATAAAAATCAAAAAGGTTGTCACTTAGGCAGTTATTTTGAAGTTCTATACTGTAGTTTACATTTTAAATTTTAAAGTTTTGGTGCAACAGGATTAAATTAAATCTAGGTTTATAGTCAAAACTAAATTGAGGATTAAAAGAAGGTTTAAATTATTTCTTAATTTCAAGATAGTTTAAAGATTGGTACAACTTACTTTAAAGTTAAACCATCATTTGATCAGGTTTAGAAATTAACCCAGCCTTTTAGTCCAGGAGACCAGGAGTCCAGTCCTACTCAAACATTTTTTAAACTGAATTTCTTGTCTGAAGCCAGGAGACATCGCTCCTGAACAAACATCTCCTCATGAATAATGAAGCTCTCACAGTAAATGTGACAAAGCAGCAGACCACTCAGGTGGTGTTCATGACTGGAACATTGTCACAACAGTTGAACGCCTGGTGGGAGGCATTAGGCTCAGCTCTCAGCCTGACATATGATATTACAGTGCTGTGCCATGAGAAGGCTGGTTCAGCTCCTGCTCTTGTTGGCTCGTCCCCGGCTTTCCAATCATACCACTATGAAGGATCCTGCACCTCGGGGTGTATGCATCCAGACAGTGATGAAGGAGCACAGGGAGCAGCGTACCTACGGGCCAGGAAACCTGGCCAACACTTCATAGACACACATGAATATTTGATGCCTTCTAAAACTGGCTCTCCCGCATTACCTGCCAGTCCAATATGTGCCTCTGTGTATATATGAATATGTGTGCGCAGAGAGGGAGGGAGAGACCATCGTGGAAAAAGCCCCTGACCCAAAAACTTTTCTGCTGCCTTTCTAGGTCACAAGCTTCACAAGCTGGAAACTGAGTCTGCAGATGCAATTTAAAAATTGTGCATTCGTGTTGGTTAATAAGGCATCTGGTATGGCTAAGATAAATGAACATATACAGTACATGCACGTGCACACACTCAGGTAGACACTGGAGGTTTTGATCTATTCCTCTCATTCCTATTCCTTTCATACAGTATAGTTCAGGGTGATGTGCCTGAAGCCTCTGCCAGTTCGCTAATAAGAACAAAACAAAACAAGAGGAGACATAAAATGGTGGTAGGTTAGGAGGTGAGATCTAACTTCAAAGCTTCCTGGCAGCTATCAGACTTTTCAGCTTTTAGAGAGTGTGGCATGTTTATTACAAGCCATCAACATGGTTTTATCTCAGAGCATCACAGCACTCGTGATTCAGATGATTCACTCTGGTCAGGAGGGCTTTCCAGACCTTTCTGAGCAACAGCACAGGACTACGTAAACACTCAATTATAGGGCAAGAAGAAAATTACTTTGCTCTTTCTGCTTAATACCATGCTGGCCTATTCGTTATTGTCAGAAAGAAAGCAAACAAGAGCTACATGAAAAGACACATCTTTTCTTTTAATCTCTATCCTTTTGTTTTTCAATTAATTGCAATCAGCATTTTAATATTTCTTCTTCCTTGACCCACCTCTTGAGATCTTTTTCTTTCTCTGCAGTGCATCCTATGAGTCACATCCCCAGAGGCTGTGGTTACACTGCAGAATTAGACATATGGCAAATGCTAAAATAGGTCGTACTTCAGTAAATCAAAGTTGAATGCATCGTTACAAAGTGCTCCTAATCACCTCCATGTCTATGGGTGTACTGATCACTGTTAAGGAAAGCATCTGCGACAGCCTGACTCATCGTGCTACGCAGGGATTGGTCCATTGCTCCCTGGGTTCTAGGTTTTATTGGGCATCTCTGCTCATTACACTTTGGGTGAGGTTTTATTGGAAAACATCCCTCATTCGTGGTTTATATACAGAGTTATATCAGTATGTGGGCTGCATTTTTACATGCTGATCCACCTAGGGGGGTGTAAAGTTTGATACTGTTGTATAATACTACTATGTGATAACATACTCCTTCGCTGAGCTGAGCAGTGTATCCGTGACTAAATAAGATGTGCATCTGGAAGAAAAGTGATATGTTTGAACATGGAAAATTAAGTTGTCGTACTTGTAGAGCGGCACGAAGGGGAAAGCAGCCCAGTTTTATTCTCAGGGTTCTATAATTATTCCCTAAAACTTTGAATCAGCTCTTGAGCTAGAATTGCCAATTGTGTCAGGCGATTCAGCTCGTCCCCAAAGTGGAGAGAGACAGATTTCACCACTCAGAGGAGTTGTTATCGAAGACAATATGGCATTACTCATTAATGTAATTAGTCCTGCAGAAATTTTTGTTGTTATTTAACCTCCATGAACTTGGTGTTTTCTGTTCTTGGCAGTTGCAGCTAATGAGGCAAAAACCGACCTTGAAATGACTCCAGAAGCAGCATGATAACAAGTGTTTTAAAGCCAAGCAAAATGCTACTAAGCAGTGCCAGGACCACCTAAACCAAGACCAAGTCATAACCAAGACCAGAATTTATCGAGATTGAGACAAGACCAAGATTTTAAGGGACTGAGACCAAGTCATGACCAAGAACAAGAGAGGGCAAGCCCGAATAAAGACTGTGCTGCAGTTACATCTCTAGTAGACTTGGATGGTAAGGTATTAAGAAATCCCAATGGCATGGTTTTAAATACCATTATAAATACAGATGCTGTTCTTTTTGTTAAACTGATTTGGAGATGCTGTATTAAAGTGTGCGGCACAAACCACCAGGATTTGGTCTCTGCATTGCAGCACTGCTGAGCAGATAAACATGGCATCTGGGATACAAAAGTACAGGACTAATTAGTAAAAAGAAGAACAATGCCTCTGTCTCTGTCTGGGATTATTTTGGATTTAGTCCTGATGATAATTTCTGTATACCCTGCTAAAATATCAGGAGGGGATGAAGGTTTGCAAAAATAGATATCACCCAAGCCTAAACTCTGAGCTGACATTTGCTAATGTTGATGTAACATAACTTTATATACATTAGCTACATAGCTTTATGTCGCCTGTCTCATCATTCTGTATCAATAACAAAAACATAACTTAGCTAGTTAGCTTTGCTAGCATCACTTAGTTTATCTTAGCTTAGCTTACCTTTACATTACACTTAGCTTCTTTCTTTATAATTGTGCAGATAGAAGTTTGAAATGGTACCAGTCATCTCAGTGAGTGTTGCATTTCAAAATTTACATAGTGCTGTGTGTTTTCTTTTGGATGCTGCTTTGCAGATGAACTCTTGGTGGTTTAGGTCACCAAATTTTATTACAGAAGATTTGGCTCATATCTCTTCCCAGACAGACAGCCAGAGCTTCTTCTCCTGTCTCCCACATTCTCTTTCTTGGAGTGTGTAAGGGGAGGCGGGGGTGGAATTTGGAGATGAGATTGAGACCTTCAAAAATTGGTCTTGAGAGCGCTCTTAAGACCAAGACCAATCTCAAGAACTACAACACCACTACTGAGGCCAGTGGTCATGTTTACACCAGTTTTTGGGCTCTGGGTATTTTTGAAAATGTCTCTACTGTAGGAAACCTTTGTAGGGACATTTTCACTATCTGTCCATAATGTGTATTGTACACATTTTCTACACTGTAAATGAATATATGGTTAATTTAAATTGACAAAAAAAATGTTTGGCACCTTTGACATTTCTTGTAATTTGAAAGTCTATTAAAACAAAACTATGTAACAGCTGCCATTGCAACTACAAATGAAATCTAAAGAATCATGCTAAATGCTAATCTAAACATTTTAGCATTTACCTAAAATGCTGCACTATTGTAACAAAAGCACAAAAGTGAAATAGAGTCAAAAAGTTTGTGAATTGACTCAGCAAAGTCCATCATGCAGCAGTAATTACCGTAAATAATTTGCTAACATTACTTACATTAGCCAGTGTTTGCTAACATTAGTTACCATAAGCTACTGAGCAAACCAGACCAAGTAAGGTGTATTGAATTCATTCAACTTTTCACATGGTCTGGCTTAGGGATGTAAATCATTTAACAGGCTCTCTATGTTTGTGACGCTGTTAGTTATAAAGACACTAAATAAATCTGCTAACAACATCATTCACTCTGAGTCGAGGAGTCAAAAGTAAACATTGCTTTATGTTAACAGATTACAACTTAAAAGGTTTGAACGGCTGCTCCATACGAAGAATGCTGAGCCACTGAGGTTGTTCTGAGGTGGACTGACGAGGAGCTGCGCCAGCTAATTTCAGACAGAGTATATGTTAAATACAATTTATTTTGGCATCAGGCTCTGATTTAATCACAGCGCCTGCGAGTGGAATTTTTAACCACACAAAGCAAAGAGTGGACAGAGATCAATAGTCTCTTTCACTGGGATCGCACTGCTTCAAAACAGTCCAAGTTTACTTCCTGTGAACTATGATCCCAATAGTTTGATTGGGACAAAATTATAAGTTTTATATGAATTATTGCTTTTATTAGGAGTTTGTTTGACCCAACGTTAATGAGCTCAGGACTGTGCTGCTAATGGTAGAGATATTTGATCAACAGCGTATAATAATTTTATTCATATTTAACACACACAGGTAGAGTAGCTAAAGAGAGCGTTGACCTTGCTTACAAATTCTCATAATTTTTTGACACGTTTTACTCTTTACTTGTATGGAACATCTATGAATAAGAATGAAAGCAGCGACCTGCCCTGATAAAAATATCATTTTTCTCCCCTTTGTCTGACCAAAACGTATGATTGCCTCTAATGAGACAAAGTGATTTAATTCATGATGAGAAACAGCTGCAGCGGACCAGACCGCGTTGACATTAAATTGTCGGCTGTCAAAATTCAACCAGACATCTCATAAATTGTGAAGCAAGGCGCAGCCAGATATTTCTATGGGTCCAACACTCGAGTTAATTGATTGGCAGCAGGAAGACAAAAACACATTTCGAGTTCTTGACATATAAGTCATCTTTGCTTTGTTCGATTCCTGCTCAGTGCACATTAAACCATATTTTCAGTTGGTTTTTTATCTGTTAGTGAAAAGAGAGAATGTATCATAGAGGCGTTTTCTAGATATTATTGCCAATCAGGGATTTCTTTGACGTAATCTGCCAAATTTTCCATAGACTTTGATACGTAAGCCAAAGAGTTAGCTGAGTATATTATAGTTAATTATGTGATGGTATCACATTGAAGATACGGGAATGTGTCTTTCTTTTGTGTCTCCTCATCATCGACCTCTTTTATGTGTTTTTAAAAGATGTGTCAAAATGTGGAGACATAAAAAGGATGCTCACGTCAAAGTACTGTATAAAATTTGGTGACTATTCTGCCCTTACTAGGATGTAGAGCTGATTTCTAGCTTGGCAGATAGCTAAACAGGTTCCTAAATAAACATCCAGGAGTCAGCAGGTACGTTTCAGATGTTTACTGTCAGAAGCACTGTGAAACTGTAATACAGAAATGAAAATAAAATGTTACAAGGTAATATATTTGACTCTTTCTTTTACATAAACAAACGCTGAGTCGTTAATTATTATGCACAACACAAATATACACAAACGTGCTGA